>JARHVA010007137.1:102500-205000 GCA_037957365.1 Torreya grandis
AATATGGAGAGTTGGGAGGTTGAGAAAGACAATCAGGGATTTATGAAGTTTCAAAGTATTTGGGGACTTTCCCCTTTTGATGGATCATGGCTCAACACCTTCAACAAATTTCTTGTCTTATATTGCCTTTTTAAGCCAATGAGAGGGATTGAGAGTTATTCAGATTTGATCAATGGTTAATTTGTTGAACAAGATAAATATTAATCATTCAAAAGGTGGTTGGGTCTCATTTATTGATTTTTGTTTACTTGGTTCCCTATCTTTCTTCCCCTTTTCTTATATATCTCCCATTTTATCCCCAAATAAAGGGGACTCTTATGCATTTGGCATACCCAAGCTATTCTAAGATTTGTACTATAACACCTATTTGATGCAATAAAATGTTGAATTCCTTCATTCACAAGTAGAATTGAAGTGTGTTCTTTGAATTCATTGATGTGGTTAAGTGAATGCATGATTTCTTTAGCCTCTGTCTGAGTTTACTCACCTTCATGAAGTGCCTTGTATCTTTTGTAGGTCATTCTAAGTGCAATATTTTTTTTTTTATTGGTTTGGAAGTGGACAACTTCCCTCCCATGCTAGATTGATAGCTAGCTCATGCCTTTCTATGAAATACTTATTAGTACTTATTCTAAAGTATTAACTTAGCTTAGGATTTTGATAAATTTATTTTAAATAATAAATGTAAATGGGTCATGTTTATTATTATAAATCCACCCCCATAAATAAATTTAGTTTTATTTGGTTAATTTTATGTTTTGTGTTAAATAATTAGAACTACCTTTCGAGTGGAATTCCGATGAGAGTTGGTTAATAGGTTAGTTGGATTTTACTAGTATGTGGTGAAAACCTATAAATATATATTTTTCAATGTAAAAGGGTTAATTTCATATTGACACCATTTTTATGTAATTTTTAAATTTTGATTAATAAAATACTTGAATTGGGCACAAGATTTATTGTAGGTGACTTTGTTTGGTTAAATCTATTAGATTGTTATTAGTGGTATCAGAGCATGGTAACTTGGTAAATGCTTGGAAAATGCAAGATAAAAGAGAATGTGGTGATATAGGTAAGAAGATATGAAAGAATTTATGTGATTGGATAAAGAAGGCTCACACATGAAATTGATTTTGGCAAATATAAGGTATGCCCCTTATTAAAATACTTTGGAGTTAATATTTGAAAAATTATTCAAATATAAAAAATTTCAAATATTTTTTTAAAATATTATGATTATAGGACTTTGAGAAGTAAAATACATTGAAAAATTAATTTTGTATCCCTTATTAAAATACTTTGGAGTTAATATTTGAAAAATTATTCAAATATAAAAAATTTCAAATATTTTTTTAAAATATTATGATTATAGGACTTTGAGAAGTAAAATACATTGAAAAATTAATTTTGTATCGCTGGTCTAACAAGCAACAAAATTAAATTTTTAATCCTCCCTTTTTTGAAGCTTGATTCTCCTTGTTAAAGCCTAGAAGTTGATTGTTTGATTATAATTTTTAAAAATCTTCCCAATAAGCCATTTATATGGATTTATCATATTGGAAAAAACTTATAAAAAAGTGGTATGGCCTTTATGAGTTTATATAAAAATCTGAAATAAATCTGGATAAATCTCTATTAATTTTAAGCTTTTTTATGCCAAAAAAAATTGATCCAAAACTATCCTGAAAGATTTTAAATAAATTTTATGAGTTGGATGGCTTGGTTTTAAATTTTTATAACTTTGATGGTGTCCAAAAATTCTAGCCATCATTCATTTTTCATAAAATTTTTTTATGGTAGTTTAAATTTTCTCAAAGTTGCCTAAAAACTCCATTAATTGGCCTTATATGGAGTTATAAGGCCTGATACATCAAGAAAAGAGTTCCATGAATTATTTTTTGCAGCCATGGTGTTCTTGGGTGTAACATGGCATTGGAATATAGATGAAAAATAACATTTTTTATTTTATAAAGTTTAATCAAAGATTTTATGGTTTGAGGGGTCCATAAATTAAAGATCTTTTTACTTTTTCCAAAAGTTTCCTTGATGAATTAATTTTTACTTGGGAAAGTAATTTTTTTTTCAAAGAGAAAAAATCAGGTTCAAAAATAAATATATCATTATATGCCTTGTAAAGGCTCATAGACTAATTTTAAAGCATGATTTTGTAAAAACCATTGGAAGTTGGAGGTCCAGGGTTCAAATCTTTCTTTTGGTGAAATTTTCTATTTGGGTATTTACTTTTTGGAAGAATATTCCTTTTTTTGGAATATTTTACATGTTTTGAATATTTTAAAGAGCATCAATCATGTGAAAAAATGAAATTTAGTGGGAGAAAAACAATAATTGTGTGTTTCATTGGTGAAATAAGGGTGTAATTGGTGAAATTGATGAAATAAGGGTGTAATTGGTTTAAATATTTTTTTTTTGGTGAGGTTAAATTTAAAACTCATCAAAAATATTTTTCTTTTGCTCTACATGGGGGTTGAGAGAAAAACTTTGTAGAAGCATTATTTTGTGTAAAGTGTTATTGTGAGTGTGTTATTATTTTATTTTTCATAATTACTTTCATTTAAAGATGCAAAAAATTCAAAATTTACTTTTATATGGTAGTAGATTAATGATTTCTAATTATTCTGATTAGAAATGTTTGATGGAAGCTTCATTAGTTTTTAATGAGCTATGGGATATTGTAAAGAATAGAAATCCTACATTGCTTGTAGAACAAGTCAAACTTGATGTTTTTAATATATGTGATCCTAAGGCCCTATCTTTAGTAATGTTTTTTTGTACTCAATATACTTTCATACATATTGAAAATTGTATTCATAGTTACACTACATGGAAAACCTTATCTGATTTGTATGATATGAAACCTAACCATAAGAAGATAGACATTCATATGCAGTTGTTTACTTTATCATTAGAGGAAGATGGGAATATGGGAGAATACATGTCTAAGTTGAAAAATATTTTTATTGATTACACTAAGGCTAGGTTTGAAAAACTAGATGATGATCTCATAGTTATTGTTGTATTGAAAGGACTACTTGGGTCTTATAGGAACTTTGTAGAAATATTGCATGTCTCTGACAAGATCACATGCATTAATTTTGATAAATTCACTAAGTTTATTATTCAACATGATCTCTCTCTACCTAATAAATCCAAAAAAAACTAAGGAAGCCCATGTTTCAGAGTCTAAGCCTAGTTCATCTTTTTTTAGTCAAAAAAATAATAGAGGGAATAATTATAGAGGGGATAAAGGTTATAAAGGAGGCAAATATCAAAACTAATGTAGAGATTATTCAAATAAATAATATATCCATTCTCATTCAAATGAGATGAGTGATCTAGGATGTGGTCACAACTCTTATATAGGTAGAGGTCGAGGTAGATCAGACATTCAGTGTCATAGATGTGGAAAATTTGGTCGCACTTCCTCTTAGTGTAGGATTCCTTTTGATAAAATTTAGAAACCATAAAAGTGACTAAATCTAAAATTTCTCAATATGTTGACCATGATTATTATGAGTCTATAAATGTTGCTCATGAATCTACATTCACTACTTTAGGGAACATTGATTATATGGAATATGAGGCTAGAGATGAGCTCACAGATGTGTGGGTTTTAGATACAAGAGAAACCAAACACATGACATTTAGGTGATAATTCTTTTATAATTTTAAATAATCTTCTCTCTCTTTTATATCGTTGGTAGATAAGTCTTTGCATACTACACAATTTCTTGGGTCAATTCAGATCTTCCTTCCTAATGGATCTATCAATACTTAGAGAATGTTTGGTATGTTCCCACATTGCAACATCTTCTTTCCTTGGTAACAATTCAAAATAAATATTATCAAATTGTGCTTGAAAATGGGCTCATTTATATAAATTTAGTTAAGGATGGATACAAAACCATGTATACAAGATATGAGGATGGAAATTTGGTTAGATTACATTGTAAAGTGCTTCCTCCCAAAGTGTAACTTGTAGAAGTTATTGAAATAGGTACAGGTACTATGTCTACATAGTAGCTGTGGCATCTCCGCTATGGACAATTTAATGTTCACTCTTTAGTGGACTTGTAGAGATATGGTATGGTGAGTGGGTTGCCCAATTTTCACAAAGATAGTATTCTTTGTGAATCATGTGTTCTGGGAAAACAAAATTAGGAAAATTTTCCCAAGAATTTTTCATGGAGAGATACTAGATGTTTACAGTTAGTTCATAATGATGTATGTGACATGAAAAAGTCATCCATTGGAGGGTGTAGATATTTTGTATTATTTATTATTGATGATTTTTCTACAATGACTTGGGTGTTTTCATGAAAAATAAATCATAAGTTTTCACTAAGTTTATTGATTAGTTACACTTGGTTAAAAAAGAAATAGGTTCACACTTAGCCACTCTTCATTCAAACAATGGTGGTGAGTATACTTTGAATGAGTTTTTGGATTATTGTCAAGAACATATAATTCATCAACAATATAATAATTCTTACACTCCATAGTAGAATGGAGTATCTAAATGAATGGATACAACTTTAAAGGGTACAACACAAGCTATGTTTCACTATAAACAAATCAATGATAATTTTTGGGCCGAATCCATTGGTAATACAATGTATTTGAGAAATATGTCCCCACAACTGTACTTTTGGGAAAAACTCCATATGATGCTTGATATGGGTTTAAACCTAAATTTAAAAAATTTAAAGTTTTTGGATGACTTTGTTTTGCTTTAGTTCTCACTGAACATAAAACTAAGTTGGAACCATGAAGTTAAAAAACCATCTTTCTTGGATATTCTAAATATAAAAAGGGGTATCATTTGATTTCATAGGATAAAGGGAAATCCATAGTGATTCAAGATGTGATATTTGATGAATTTGGTACTATGAACATGTTATGATCCACACTTATAATATCCAAAAATAATATAGAATATAATGTAGATTAACTTAGAACATTATATATTGGTGGACCGAGATGTCCAAATATTCAATATATGCAAAAATAGAATAATCACCCTTAAGGTAGGACAACACCATATAATAATATTTTAGGAAGCATTAACACCACATTGTCTCTTTGAGGGGACAAACTCTAATATCCTCTTACAATAGGAGACTCAATGCTTACTTAATACCTTTACAATGATAATCATATCCTTTATGTAGACCTCTATCTAACTAACAATGGATGGGTAACCTCTTAATCCTAATGTAGGTTGACCATTACCCAATACACTAATTTCACAAGTTACTCCTTTATCCTAATAAATTGGACCCATATAACTAACTAAAGAGGATGTGTGACACATGTCAGCATATCCATCAACCCATATACATTAATATATCATGTCCCTAGATACATATAATTACTTCCCTCCTTGACATGTTTCATCCCTAAAACATAGGAAGAAACTAAATAATGAGTGTACTTCAAATCATTAGACACTTGTCTCCAATCTCAATCATGTATCCATCCATATGTGATCCTAGTATGTGATAGCTCTCCAAATTTGTTTTCAAATTCCCTTGTGCTCCTATGATTCCATTCATGATCGTAATTGTACTTTTTTGTGTCCATGCATAATTATTCCTCTTGTGATTGTTCCACTTCATTATATTTCACAAAATTATCTAAAATTTCACCAAAAATCTAAAATTTCTAAAATGCGTATAAACCCTAAAATATGAATAACTACCTCAAAAGTGATAAAAAAGGATAGATTCTTTACTAAAACTTACTTTAAATATTATTCATATATAATAAAAAAATTGTGTGAAAATTCATAACTGATTGAAAGATATAGAGATTATAGAAAACTAGGGTTTCACTCCACACAAATTGCCCAAATCGAAGCTCTGATACCACTTGGTATGATCCACCCTTATAATGTTTGGAAATAATGTAGAATATAATGTAGATCAAAACATCACAAAATATATAGGTGGACCAAGATGTCCAAATATTCAATATATATAGAAATAGAATAATCACCCTTAAGATATGGCAACACCATACAATACTCCTTTAGGAAGGAATAACTTCACAATATCTCTTCAAGGCGAAAACCTCCAATATCCTCTTATAATAAAAGACTAAATCATTAATTTATTACTTAAAATGATAATCATCTCTTTTATATGAAACTCTATCTAACTAACAATGGATGGGTAACCTCTTAATCCCAATATAGGCTAACCATTACCCAATACACTAATTCCATAAGTTACTCCATTATATATTAGACCCATGTAACCAACTAAGGGGGATGTGTGTCACATGTCATCATCTCCATCAATCCATATACATTAATATAACATGTCCTTAGATACATAGTAGAACACTGTAGTGATTGATTCTCAATTTGATAGGTTAGAGAGGAAAATTGTAAAACATGATAAGGGATTGAATAATGAGGGAAATTATTAGAGGTTGTAGCATGAGACTATTATCCATTATATTCCCTCTCCTTCATCTAATAATTCATACGTTGAGGACTAAGATAATATTGAAATTTCTCTAAGTCTTGATCGAATGGTGCATATGATGTGAATTTTGGTGTTCCTAATTTGAATAAGTATCCAAAATGGGCTCAAAGTAATTTTTTGACTTGAAAGTAGATGAAGCTAGTCTAATAGGTCCCAATAGTTCTTGTCAATAGGTGAACTATGCAATGGTTATTACTACTTCTTCCACCCAACCATCTACTTTTGAGGAGGCTTCTATCGAGCTACTTTCACAATAGGCAATGAAAAGTGAGTATGATGCAATAATTAACAATAATACTAAGATTTTAGTTTATCCTAATCTACATATTCAAACTATAGGATGCAAATGGGTTTATAGGAATAATTTTAATTTGTATGGATCCATTGATAAATATAAGGCAAGACTTGTTGCGAAAAGATATGCATAAAAATAAGGTATTAACTATGAGGAAATGTTTGCACCAACTACCAAATGGCACACTATTCATATTATACTTGTCTTAATAACACATAATTGTTATAAAATACATCAGATGGATGTTAAAAGTTCTTTTTTGAATGGTGATTTATAGGAGTAAGTATATATAAAACAACCCCAAGGTTTTGAGAAAGTGGGTGCAAAACACAAAGTGTGTAGATTGATAAAAGCTTTGTATGGGTTAAAATAAACACCTAGGGCTTGGTATGAAATGTATTTATACTTGAATACAATTGGATTTCAACATAGTGAATCCAATGATACTCTATATTTTTGTGTGTAGGGTAAGAAATTGGTGATTCTTGTTCTCTATGTCAATGACTTGTTTATCATAGGCAATGATGAAAACTATAACAATTCTGTGAAGAAGGAATTAAAATATGGGTTTGAGATGATAGATCTTGGACTTCTTCACTAATATATTAGCATAGAAGTAACTCAAAAGAGCATAGTATTTTCATATCACAAACTAAGATATTTCTAAGTTATTAACTAGGTTTGGCATATGTGATTACAAAATTTCCCTCACTCCCATGTAAAGTAACTTGAAATCATCTAAGGATGATGGTAGTACCTTTTTTTATGGCACCAAATATAGATAGTTAGTGGGAGGTTTGATATATTTGATGACTACCAAGCTTGATATATCAATTTATGTTAGAATTTTATCTAGGTTTATGAATGAGCCTAGATAAATTCATTCACATGTAGCAAAAAGAGTACTTCATTACCTTCAAGGAATGAAAACATATGGCCTTAAGTACTATTTTAATAAGCACTTCAAATTTTTTGGGTATTTTGATGCAATTTTTTGTGGGTGTGTGGATGATAGAGTATCCACAATAGGATACACTATGTATATGGGTTTAGATACCATTGCTTGGTGTTGTAAGAAGAAAGATATAGTGGAAAATTCATAATAAAAATCAAAGTACATTTTATCATGGGATTCTTCTAGAGAAATTGTTATTTATGATGCATTCTTGATGATCTTCAAATTTCTTAGATTGCTCTTACATAGTTATACATTGATAATTAGAGTGCAATTAAGATGTCCAAGAATATAGTATTTCATAAAAAAACAAAACATATGGATATTAAATATCATTATCTATGAATTTCAATGGCAAAGAAAGTGCTTGATCCTATATATTGCCCAACTACTAATCAAACAACTAACATTTTCACAAAACCCCTTGACAAAATCAAATTTGAAAAATTTAGAAAAATTATTGGAATGTGTCCAAAGAACTATCTTTGGATCATGGGGGGTTTGTTAGGACTCATTACAAAGTCTTAACTTAGCTTAGGATTTTGGTAAGTTTATTTTAAATAATAAATGTAAATGGGGCATGCTTCTTTTTATAAAGACACCCCCCATAAACTAAATTAACTTAGTTTTATTCAGTTATTTTTATGTTTTGTGTTAAATAATTAGAACCACCTTTCAGGTGAAATTCCCATGGGAGTTGGTTAATAAGTTAGTTGTTTTTTACTGGTATGTGGTGAAAACCTATAAATATATGTTTTTTAATGTAAAAGGGTTAATGACATATTGACACCATTTTTATGTACTTGTTCTCTTTTGATTAATAAAATACTTGTGTACCTACCTCAGTATGCACAAAATTTACCTTAGGTAATTTTATTTGGTTAAATATATTGGAGTGTTATCAATACTTATGTGAAAGATGATCAAAGAGTGAGTGTAGTGATATTTATAGGTTAAAAAGTGTCTAATAGTGTGTGTCTTGTATAATTATAAGTGTTCAGAATATTGGTGCATCACCTTTTTATCTTTATTAGTAACCCTATGCCCGCTTTCTATATATTTTACAATCATAATCATTATTCTAGGTGATATATCAAGAGGAATTCAACCTTCTCTAAAGGTTCAACCCCACTATAGGATACCCACAACCTGGGGTTGATCCCATTTTATGGCTTAGTTAGAGAGAGCCTAAAGAAATCCATCTATGGGTGAAAATTAAGACCAAAATAGTAGTTACTAGTCTCCCACAAGTTATGAATGACCATGATATGCATACATTGAGTATTTCTACATAGGTTACAAGTGGTGGTGCATCTAGTAGTGTCCCTCCTAGTATTGGTGCTAGTGTCCATCCTAGTATTGATTCTAGTGTCCCTCTTACTAGTAGTGGCATAGCTATCAGTAATCCTATACTTATTTTACATCATTTCACATCATCTGGGATGAATTTTAATATATATATAGTTCATTTATGACATATATGAATTACATATGTGGAGACTAGAGCTACATTTGTGCAAAACACTAGTACCTAGTAGTTTATGACATTTATGGTCTCTTTAGGATATCTAGACACTAGTAAAAAATAATATATTCCATATATAATTTATTTATCACCTCAAGATACCAACACACATTATACCATTTTTTATTACTTCAATACCCTAAGACATTATCATGCCAAAGTATACATTGTCTATAATTGCCTCATCACCTTACAATTCTATCATGCCAAACTATATGTCATCTATAGTTGTTTCACCACATCCTATTGGCTAATTCTAGTTATGAATTGATTATATACTTCAAAATATATATTTGACATAGGTTTATTTTTAATTATAGTTTTCTATGTATGTAAAAGAATGTTAAATTTATATTTTAGTACATATTTACTGAATTGACTAATATTTGACTGACCTTTTATTTTTTGGTTTTATAGATGATCATTGACATCTTAGGTAACTTAAATGTCTTATATTTTATTATTTAGGTTGTGATTAGCACTAAAATATCATACATTTAGGTTTGGAAAGTTATAAATTACATAAAGTTGTTATAATATTAAATCATAAATTCATACATATTATGCCTACATTTTAGTTTTTAGTGATATATTTGTCAAATTATTACATTTATTTAAAAAAAATTATAGATACATATTTTTCACTCTCTTACATGGTATATTTATACACATACATACTTTAAATCAGATTTCACTACAATTATATAATGATGAAATTATATCAAATGTCAAAGTTTATTCAATGTATTGAGATCTTATATTTTATTGTAGATAATGTCATAAGTGAAACATCATATATAGTTGAAACAATGTCACAAGCATAGTATCCTATAGAGTTTAAACACTCTCATGTAAGTGTATCATGTTTTTGTTTCATTTTAAATAAGGGTTTCATTAAAATCTTGTATCTATAAAAGATGTTGCATAATCTCAACTTAAAATTGTGTATATGTTTATTTTTTTGTTGACATTGCTATCTCACATTTTGTCTTAAGACAAAACAAAATAATCTCTAATTAATGGTGATTTTGGATTCATAAAAACATAATATCTATGATACTGATAATAATTATATTTAAAATGTTACTAATTACATAGTCTAAGGTATTAATTACTTAGTCAGATTGTTCTACTCTTTGATTTTCTCTGGTACTACCTCAAAATCAACATTCAACTTCCTCTTACCTATCGTCTTCTCCTATTTTTTGGATTTATGCTCATAACCTTATTTATTTATCATCCTCCATGTTTTATCTTTATATTTATGTACAAAATGAATAACAGTAATTTTGATTTATCTTAAATTATGTTTAGTTTTATCTTATTAATATTTAACCTCTTTCAATTGTTGGTTTTGTAGATGATGGTAGATTCTCTAGGTACCACACATAGATAAGAATAATTTTTTATTGATGTTAGAATTTCATACCAAGATACACTATCTCCCTAGTATCACTTGATTCATAGATAGACTGGTGAAAACACATAGTAAAAAAAATAGCTTCAAGTAATGTTACTTTATGTCATATTTATATTTGTATGCACATCTAGATATAATGATATATGTATTCTATATATGATTCTAAATCATAGATATTAGTGTTCACATAGCCCAAGACTGATATTTAGGTGGCATTAGATGAGTTTAGAATCACCTTGTTGAAAAATTTTGTTCATGGAAACTATATCATTTTCTATGTATCATTTTAATGCATTAAAACTTATATTTCATATGTTGTATAGGTTTAATAATTTCTTGAGATTCTAGAATAGATATTTATTACTTCACATTATAAGAGAAGAGTTTATCATCATAATGATTCATGCAACACCTCCCAGTTCTACATCTATGGTGAGGAAGCACAAATTATTTAAAAGCAACAAGGAATAGGTTAGCTAGTTGTTATATTAGGGGTATTTGTAGGCACAATCTATTTTATATTCTGATATGGCCCATATTGTATGCCTATATGGCACATTTTGTATATGTATATTATGGTTTATATTGTATCTATATATGTCTTATTTTTATATCATTATGCCATAATTTTCATACACATATTTACTATTTGATATAGCTAGATGTGAATCATACATTATTATAATTTGTGTATACATATTTTTATTTATTATATGTCATTATTATTTGTTGAACATGTTATTTTTACATACATGTTATCCTTCTCAAAAGTATCTATGTTATGATTTTGATTTATGTGATGGTTTCTTAGCATTATCATAAATTCCATTAAAGGAAGAAACAATAATTAAAATATATTAATGCTCATAAATGACCGAAATTAAATAAATGGGTATGAAGGAAAGAACCATTAGTAATAGGAATTTCTAAGAAGAGAGACCCAAATAAATAAAGTAGAAAGACATTTTTATTTTTTATATTATTGGAATAACTTTTAATTATGAAATTTATTGTTATTGTAAGTTGGTCTTGATAAATATTTTTTGATTCCAATGGAATTATTGAAGTTAAATAATAGTTATTCAAATGTGATTTTTCAATGTTTCAATCCATATTATCTTAATAAGGGTCTCCATAATTATATTAACCACAATTTTTATTAATCCTTAAATTGGTTGTATTTAACTAAATTTTTATCAAATTATACATCTACACCAATGCTATAACAACTTATAAATCCAATAAAAATAGTTATAAATGAAAAAAAATGGTTATATCCTTCCAATATTCACTATCCATTAGTTTTAAATTTTATAAAAATAATCCTTGAAATCCATGGATTATGAGAAAATTTATCTTGTACAATACATATATTCAGTATATGCACTAGTGGAAGACCTTAATATCTTCATCACACTACAAAAACATAATTTTTATTTCCTTTCCCCAATTGCTTTCTCATGATAAATTAGTCATAGGATATCATTCTCTTTTAGCTCAAGCTAGCCTTAACAACCATAATATTATTAGAATAAAACTTATGCTTTCACTCTACATTGTAATATTATGGAAATATTATTCTTACATTCAAGAAATTAACAGTGATAAGATAAGTGCCATATCTCATACAATGCATATCATTGACATATATATTTTGAAAGTATTGAAGTGAAGCTATATAATGGTGTGTCTTCTTCTAGAAAGATGAATTTACCAAGAATGTGATAATAAATATATAATATCCATTTATGTGATGAGGTAGATAAATGAATTTATAAATTCTTCTCCTTATTATAGGTTTATGCTCAAAAACATTTTATTGAATGGAACTTCATATTTACCACTTGGTGAAATGAAGATGAAGAAGACTTTGATATAAATTTAAGTGTCAAAGATAAATCTATTGTTGGATTTGATGGAGGAATCTTGGACAAGGGAGGGGTTGTCTAGTGTCTTTGATGGGTGGATGGTTATTACATGTCAAAAAATATTTAAAACTATTATTAAATATTTAGTAATTTTTATTCATGATAAAATAAAAAATGTTGTGTTCTAATTTAAGATCAATAATATATAAGTGAAAAAGGTAATTACTTTCTTGAATTGGATAGATAAGGGAGTCTTCAGTCTAACTGGTATGATCTATATAAAAAAGGTAACTACTTCCATTATAGGAGATATATGAGGGGTAAATATGAGCCATCAATGCCTATATTTATATGGATGAGTCATATGATCACCCTTAGATGATTTAGTAGTGGGTCACTTATCTTGTGACTCACTATCATAATTGATTAACAATATATGTGGGCTTATTTATATAGGCATATAAATGTTGGAATGGATACCCTTTACTCTCTGTCAAGCCCCATGACTAAAAGTTGTAGTTGGTTGATTGAATCCCTTAAGAGAATCTTCTTGTCCATGAGTGGAAAAATGGACTAAAATTTTAGTGCCTATTATTAGATAAACATGAGGGGTATGTATGAGTCATCATCACACATAATTTCATGGATGAGTCCTCTGATCATCCTATAGGTAATTCTCCCCAGATTAATATGAGTAAGAAATTATGGGACATTTTATTTGGTAGCCAAATGTCTCTTAAGAGACAATAAATTGGCTAATAGGAGGTGTATCTTATGACTCGCTAACCCAATCGATGAACCATTTTCACACACATCTATATGTTTGTTTAAATTTTAGATCTACTCTCCATCAATATTTGGGACCAAAAGTCATATTTGGCCAAATGAATCCCTTAAGATAAACTTCTTGTCCTTAAGTGGGAAAATAGATTAAACTCCCATTGAACATTATAAGATATCTATGAGGGGTAGAGATAATTTTTTAGAATTTAAAATTTCATGTATGAGTCCTCAGATCACCCCTAAATTATTCTCTCTATCTTATGATTAACAAGAAATTATAACACATTTTCTTTGCAAGCCAAATGTCTCTAAAGAAATCAATGGTCAATAGAGGAATAAATTATGAATCACTGGCTCAATTGATGAACCATATACATGGATCTATCTATATGGGTGTATACATTCTATAATACCCACCCCCTAATCTTCATTGGTCCCTAGATGAAAAGTCATCATTGGTTAGATGAATCCTTTAATATAAGTTTCTCAACCCTAAGTGGGAAAATAGAATGAACTTCCAAATTAATTATAAGAGATTTGTGAGGGGTATATATGAGTATTTATCACCTAACGTTACATGGATGGGTCCTTTAATCACCTCCTAGATGATTCTCCCTAGCTCAAGATGAGTGAGAACTGGTGGCATATTTTATTTAGTATCCAAATGTCTCTTAAGAGACCAAAAACTAGTTAGTGAGAGGTGTATTTAGTGACTCACTAGCCCACTTGATGATCTGTATACATGGAAACATATATATGGGCATATGAACACTATAATATCCACCCTACACTCTCTATTAGGACCTAGGAGCACAATTTATAGTTGGTTAGATGAGTCCCTTAAGAGAAGCTTCTCATTCCTAAGTAAGAAAATAGATCAAACTTACACCATGCACTGTAAGAGATTTTTAAAGGGTAGAAATGAGTTGTTAATTAATTAAATTACATGGTAAAGTCTTATAATCACCCATTATATGATTATCCCTAACTTGAAATGAGTAACAAATGGTAGAAAATTTTCTCTAGTAGTTAAATGTCTCTTAGGAAACCAAAAATTGGTTACTTAGAGGCATATCTTACGACTTGATAGCCCAATAAATAAATTTTCTATGAGTGTGTATTTATATGGGTGTATAAATTTTGGAATACCCACCCTCCACTCTTCATCGAGGCCCAAGACCAAAATTTATAGTTGTTTGGATGAATCCCTTAAGAGAAGCTTCTCATCCCTAAGTGGGAAAGTAGATGAAACTTTTACCATGCATTATAGGATATATGTGAGGGATAAATATGAGTCATTAGTGCCTATAATTTAAAAAATAAATCCTATAAAAACCTCCCAAATTATTCTCCCTAGATCATTATGAGCAAAAAATGACAACACATTTTATCTAACAACCAAATGTCTTTTAAAATACCAAAAGCTAGTCAGTAGGAAGAGTATCTTATGACTCATTAGCATAATCAATGAGTTATTTCCATAAACATGTCCAAATTGACTTATAGATTCTATAATTATCACTCTACACTATCCATCAGGCCTTGGGGTCAAAATTTATATATTTTTAGGCATCTCTTAAGAGAATATTCTTGTCCCTAAGTGGTAAAATGGACCAAACTTCCACCACTCTTTGCAGGAGAACTTTGAGGGGTAGAGATGAGTAAAACACCTAAAACTACATGAATGATTAATTGAAGAACATATTTTATGATTATGTTCCATTTGAGGGGATCAAGACATGACATTGAGTTTTTTCTCATAACCAAATGTTTTTTAAGAGACTAAAAATTGGTCAATAGGTCACATATATTTTAACTCGTTAGCCCAATCGATGAACCATCTTTAGGAACATATTTAGATGGGAATATATATTATATAATGGAAACCCTCCATTATCCATCAATCCTCAAGGTTAAAATTTACCATATTTTGGAGGTATCCTTAAAGAGAAACTTCTCATACTTGAGTGGGAAATTAGACCAAACTTATACTGAATGTTGTAGCAGAACCATGAGGGGTATATATGAACCATCTACACCTATAATTACATATATTATTCTTATAAAAATTCTCTATATAATTTTATTCCAATTGGTATGAATGAGACATGTAAATGAGTTTTATCTCATGGTTAAATGTCTCTAAAGAGACCAAATTCTCATTAATGGGTCATGTATCTTTTAAATCACTAGCCCAATCTATGAATTATCTTCATCAACATGTATAAATGGGTGTATAAATGTTTTAATGTCCACATTACACTATTTTTTGGGCCCTAGGGTGGAAATTTGTAGTTGTTTAGAGGCATCTCTAAAGAGAATCTTCTCATCCTTGAGTGGGAAAACAAACTAAACTTCCACCGCATGTTGTAGTAAAACTGTGAGGGGTAGATAAGCCATAAATGCATAAAATTGCATATAAAATTCCTATAAGAACCCCATTAATAATTTTTTCCACTAAATATTAATGATTCATGGAAATAATTTTTATCTCATGGTCAAATCTCTCTTAAGAGACCAAACTTTGGTCATTGGGTTGCATATATTTTGACTTGCTATCCCAATTCACAAACCATCTTCACCAACACATCCATATAGGCATATAACAATATAATATCCTCCTTATGATATTTTTAATACCTTAGGTTAAAAAATTTAGTTATTTTAAGGAATATCTACAGAGAAGCTTCTCGTCTACATAGAAAATGGATCAAATTTTCACTATGTGTTGTATAAGAACTGTGAGGGGTAGAGATAAGTTGTCAACACCTAAAATTTCATGATATAGGATTTTATGCCACTTATGATGAGAATTAAACTATTTTTTTTTATCATGTCCAAATTTCTCTTAAGAGACCAAAAGTTGTTCAGTGGGTTGCATATCTTTTGACTCACTATCTTAATCAAAAAACCATCTTCATTAATGCATCTAGATGGATTTATAAATTATAGAATGACCACAATATGAATTTTTTAAATCCTTATAATTAAAATATATAATCATTTATAGGCATATATAAAGAGAATATTCTCACCCATGAGTGGGAAAATGAACCAAAATTTCATCTTGCATTATAGTAGAACTATGAGGGGTAGAGAAGATCCATCAACACATACAATTGCATAGATAAGTCTTATAATAAAACCTTAGAGGATTCCATGCCACCCATAATGAGTGAGACATAGAAATAAGTTTTTTTGTTGATAAATATCTCTTAAGAGACCAAAATTTGGTCAATTGATTGCATATATTTTGATTTTCTAACTCAATCAATGAAATATCTTTTTGGATACGACATATAAATATTTGAGTGGTAACCCTTTTCTATTTTCCAATCCCCATGGTTGAAATTTATAGTTTATTGGAGGTATCATTGAAGAGAAGCTTCTTGTTCTTAAGTGGGAAAATGGAATGAAATTACATTACACATTGTACGAGAACTATAAGGGTAGAGACTAGCCTTTAACATCTAAAATTTCATGAACAAGTCTTATAAGCACCTCCTAGAGGATTTCATGCCACTCAAGATGAGAAATACATGAAAAAAAAAATTCATAGCCAAATGTCTCTTAAGAGACCAAAATTTGGTTAGTGGGTAACGTATCTTTTGAATCACTAGCCTAGTCAATGAACCATTTTCACTAACACATTTGGATGGGCATATGAATGCTATAATTTTAACCCTTTACTCTCTATTAGGCCTGAGGGTTGAATTTTTTAGTTATTTGGAGGCATCTTTGAAGATAAGATTCTCTTCTTTGAGTAGGAAAATAGATCAAACCTCTACCACATGTTTCAAGAGAACCACAAGGGGTATAAATGAGCCTTCAATTCCTAAATTTGCATGAATGTATCCTCTAATCACCACCCAAAACATTCAATGCAACTAAATATGAGAGATAAATGGAAAATATTTTTATCTCATAGCCAAATATCTCTTAAGAGATTGAAAATTGGTTAGTGAATCATGCATATTTTGACTCATTGGCCCAATTGATGAACCATATTTACTGATGCATCTTGATGGAAATATAAATAGTGGAGTGTCCACCTTCCACTCTTTATCAATCCCTAATTTCTAAATTTGTATTCATTTGGAGGCATCTCTGAAAATAATATTTGCATCCTTAAGTCAGAAAATAGATCAAACTTTTGCCGCACATTATATGAAAACTATGAGAGGTAAAGATGAGTCACCAATGCCTATAGTTGCATGGATGATTACTATAATCACACCCTAGATAATTCCATATAAATTAATATGAGTGATACATGGAAACAATTTTTTTATCATTGATAAATGTCTCTTATAAGACTAAAATTTGGTTAGTGGATCGCATGTCATTTGAATCACTATCCCAGTTAATGAACTATCTTCACCGACATGTCTTGATGCATAGAGATGAAAAATCAACTCCTATAGATATACAAGTAAGTCTCTAAGCCTTCCAATAGGATTCTCTATCACTTGGTATGAGAAAGAAAAGTATCTACTCAACATGTATTATTTTGTAGGATTCTCTTGGTTTCAAGAAGATAATCTTTTCTACTCACTCAACCAACCATGTGAAGGTGGAAAATCATTTAGTACCACTAACCTACATTAAAAAAATTATTAAAAAATAGAAATAAAAATAAACACAATTATAAAATAATTCAAAATTAAAATACAATAAATCAATTAAGTTAATTTTAGTAATTTGAAATTTCAAACACATTGTATACTAACCTTAACAAGTTAGTCCAATGCATATTTAGGATCAACTTTACTTTCAAGTGTTTCAAAAATCACTTCATGCTTAGATTCACAATCTTTCCACAAATTTTTGTTTGAGGCTTTCCATGATATTTTATCATTTTAATATTTGTATTGATAACTAAATTTGAATAATGAATCACCACTCTATGTGTTTCAAAGTCCTCAAATAAACAGTCTTATTTTTTATGAAAGTATCTATGAATCCAAGTTTCTATAACCACCATAGATATAATGGGATAAACTATTTATTCTCCATCCATGATAGTTATGGTTGTTTTTTTGTCTCTACACAATGAGACAAGTAGCAATATGTTCCCTTGTCATTTTTCTCAAGTGTAATTATTGTAAAAATGTGCCCTGCATTTAATGTATAATAAGTTTTTAAGTACATGTAAGAAAAAATATATATCACTAATAAAACTAAGGCTATATTTAAATTATGAATATATTTTCCCCAGTTACATAAGAACTAAGATGTGGTCAAAGTCAATTGATGATGCCATTTCATGATCCCTCAGTGGTTGGAATGAATTTATAGTCTTCATAGGGTTTACGATTATATAATACCATTCATCAATCCATTATTTTTACTCACATTCATTCTAATTAAATTTTACATAGCTTAAACAAAAGCATGCCATATCCCTAGTATAAATAGTCAATGAACTAAAATTGGAGCTTTTAATGGAGAGTAAAAAAATCAATCTAAGTATCATACTACAATATTCATACAATGCCTTATCTTATTTATCCATTAACCAAAATAATATTCACATATAATAATATTTATCTAATCATTGAGAAAAAATTCATTACACCAAATCATAATAATTGCAACATTCATCAAATTAGCTCCATCCTTGTACTTTACCTTTTAATTTTTAAGGTCTATTTTTACACATGCACCCACACCATCATGTTTCCATTTTCCATGCCTAGCCTCAAAGAAATTCCAAAATTTTTGAACCTCATTCTTCTTATGCATCATGTTTATCAAGAATCCTTAAACTATCCTACATAATTATCTAACCAAATGTAGTGTTTATTGTATAAGATTTATCTTGCATTCATATTTTTATAAAATTTATCTAAAAAACTTGGAAAAACTATGGATAATGTGATATTTCATCACTCATATAAAAGTGGTACTCACTAGAAATATTTCTATTATCCTCTATTCTATCAGGTGCATGTCTGAATGTAATGTGCACAACAATTCTAACTTGAATTGAATTATAGTACTAGGATTGAAACTTGTTATGTGGTTTTAGTTTGTATTTTTTAATAAATTCCACAACCTAAATAATGGTGCCAACTGGGAAGTTGTCTTTGCATAGTTTGAATTAATTATCTAACCATTTTCCCTTATATGTGTGTTTTGAATATTGGAAGATAATATTATTCTTAAATTAAAACATGAAGTAAAATACATATTCTTGGGTTGTAACCAACTCACTTCTTGATGAATCTTTTCCATATTTTAATATATACTTTACAAATTTGTCCTTAAAATTAACTAGTTAATTTCCAAATTCATGTGAAATTTCTTCAAGTATATAGCTAGTCAAATTTGACAAACCACCACAAGTGTTACATATTCTATCTAAACATTCTTTGCAAAAAACATTTTCCCTAGAGTCTTTGACAAAAAAGACTCAGGATGAAGTCTCTTGATGTTATAGGTGGGTAAGTCATCATACATTCCTACATAATATCATTAATATGTAAAGTACAATGTATATTATGAAGAACATCAAAATACATAGAAAATTTAACATTGATCTTATAACATTTAATGCATGATTGGTTTATTTTAACATAGAAAAAATTGCACATCTCAAATGACCTTTGGATAATTATCAATTTCCCACTAAAGTTTTTGATAATTTTTTTATAAAATTATATATGGGTCATGTCTAAGAAATGTTTTGCATGTAGCTCATAGTTTTTAAACCTTTTATTCTTTTAACAATATATTTTATATTAGATGAGACCCTTATGTCATCGTTCTAAAAAAAATCAATCAAATGTCTTGTTCCTTTAACTAATACCTTATATTTTCATGGGAGTCTACCACTAAACACCCAACAATATATGAGTAAAGGATCATCAAGAATTTCGCTTTTTTGTTATATAATTTATTAGAGATTTCCTATTCAAGTTCAAATATGTAATTGTTTAACTAAGAAATTGGTCTTTAGATGTTGAATTACTCACTATATATCTCATTATTACTCATCTTTCCACATTAATATCTTTTTTGGGTTGTATTTCATATTTAATTATATGAATTGAATAGATATTTTACTATTGCATTATTATTTCTTCCATATTTCTTGTTCTTAACCTTCAATTATGCATAATGCAATAGTAAAACATCTATTATTAATCACATAGTACATATTTTAAATTTTTATTAATTGAACAAATAGGTGACATCATTTTTTATGTAATTTAATCTAAAATTCATAGTCCCATATACTTTGATTATGATGTTGAACTAATAATTTTGACATTTTACCTTCCATAATTTCTATTATTTCCTCATCTATTTCAACCAAATACATTGGTTTTCATCACATTATCCTTAGAGGTGTTGGTTTATAAGCTGTATTTTGTATTAAACTAGATGGTGTTACCACTTCAACTATAGAAGGGATATTAACATGTTAGCTAGGTCCATTAGACCATACAATAGAAGTGAATTCATATTCATCAGGAGAGAGATAAATTGGATTCATTACTTGATGTTGATTATCATCATGCTCAAAAAACTTCACTATGGATAAATGTTTCAATATATTATATTTATCCATGTGTTTTATCACACAATGAAAATTAATTAGTTACATGTTCTAAATTTTTAATTTCATCATTCAACAAGAATTGATTTTTCATTTGAAATATTCCCTAATGTGGAGGAAGTACCTTCACCTTGTCCAAAAACCCTTATGAATTATCTCCTATTTACTTATGTTTTTATTTATTTATCTCTCTTCACTTTAATTTCCTCATTTTTTAGCTCCTTATTTCATCTTTTATGGTGACTACTCAACCCCATTATTTATCTTTACTAAAATAAGTCCAAGTCTAGAATAAAAATGGAATAATTTATAGTGATTAAGAAAAAGTAAATGGATAATTTTAATAAATTATAGAGTGTTAGTAAAAATGAGCTTGAAGTTTGTAAAATACAAAATGAATGAGTAAATTTCATGGACATAAGAGAAAAATTAATGAACCAAAAATGGCATGAGTGATTTTAAAAATAAATCACACCCTTTATGGAAGTAGATACAAATGGATAGTATTATTAAATTACCTTTGTTGAGTTTACAAGGATGTGTGCCATTTGAAAAGGGTTTATTCCCTTTATAAATCACATACACCCTTTGAAAATGGTGTATACCCTTTGGAAAATACTTTCCAGTCTTCTCCAAAGTGTGTATGCACTTTTCAAGGGGCATATGTTCTTTACAAAGGGCATACACCCTTTTGAAAAGGTGTAAGCCCTTTTAAGATTTATAAAATTTCACTTCTTTGCTTTCCCTCTAAAATTGGCTTGGTTTTAGGTTGGGGGTCTGAACCTAATCCAAACCTTATCATGAACCAACCCATTTGAATTTTTAGAAATTTATGTGTCTTGTTCATCTTTACCAACACATTTAATCAAATAGATTTTATTATTTAAATATAAATATAAATATATATATATATATATATATATATATATATATATATATATATATATATATATATATATTTCTAGAGGGAAAAATATGGTTTTTTAATATATAATTTTTTTTAATATTAAACTATTATTTGTAGTTATTACTTAATTTCTACACAACATACCTCATTATAGATTATAGACATATCATAACGACTACCTTTATAACTTTTTGACCATTAATCAAAATTTTATAAAACTTATATCTCAAAAATATACACATTGCATTTTAAGATTGAAAAAAATTGTTTTCATGAAGTTAAGGTCAAAAATTTGTGTTCATACACTTGTAGTTTTAATTTTCAATTTTTCTTCATCTATCTATATATAAAATTTTATGCAAAAATTATTTTGTTTACTCCAAAAAAGTATGTTCATACACATGCAGTCTCCCTATCTTTTCACAAATAAGTGTTGATCCATTATCATAAATGCATCCATTTCACACACTTTTGTCATCTGGGTATTGAAAAAAAAGTTAGAATATTTCATTATTTTCAAATTGTTTTCCAAGTGTCTATAAAATTCTCTTCAAGTTCAACTATTATTATTATTATTTTGTTTAAATGTCACTTTAAACCGCCCCCCCCCCCCCTTTTATCCCCCATTATCCTAAATCTACCCAAATATAAGATAAACAAGAGACAATTATGCCTCTAAACATCCCTGTATGGCCCTCCACATATTTTGAAGCTAAAAAAACTCAAAAATTATTTTAGTGTTTCTACTTCTTCCATCTTATTTTTAATGTTTAAATCTTCATTTTCTGGATTAGAATCACTTATAAATACCCTTTGGAAGTATTCATACATTATTTTATAATATATAATCCTCTTGAGCATGGTTGTATGACATATCTATTGTGTGGGAAGGATAAAAAATTAGAAAAAAATGTTTTTATCATTCTTATGCCTAGATCTCATCTCTTGAGTGTTTGTTATTCATTTTTAGCTTAACAATATATTATGTAAAGTCTATAAGGTATCCTAAGCAATTATAGTATTTTTTAATCTCTTGTTCATCATCTTTTGAATATTTGTGATATTTTTAAGCTAAAAATGAATCGAGAAAAACATTGTAGTTGCTCTTGCACCTTGGTTCTCAATTTAAGGAGTTAGATCTCATTATTTGGCCTCCAAAAATTTCTTTCAAACCTTGTTGAATATTTAAATCATTTTTTAAATATATTTACTCTATTTGGGTGCCTTAATAATATTTTAATATCTAAAAATATAAAAAAATTCAAATTTTTCATTACAAAATCAAATTTTGAGTGTTTATGAGTGTTTGTAGGAAGGTTTGAAGGTTGTTTGTAAAATTTCAAGGCTTGAGATGGCCTATTCCATCCTAATATTTCACCTTTATCTCCTACCTTACACCATTACTACTACAAGAATCATATAAGTTAATTAAATATTTTTTAATAAGTATTTAATAAATATTTATTTTATAGAAAACCAATATTCCATGTAATATAAGTGGTGGTCTCCACTTACCAAATGATTTTTAACCAAAAAGTAATTTCATTTGTTGATATTTTTACATGGAAAATTGAATATTATCCTTTGTTTTTATTTTATTTTTTAAATTAAAAAAATATGATTTAAAACTAAAATCTTGCATGCATTGTTTTAAGTGTTAGTGTAAATGAGTTGGTAGTTGTTATTTTTCTAGACACTTATCATAACCAAATCTAGAGTTTAAATTCCTCCACCTCTAATTTTTAATCAAAAATGTTTAAAATAATTTATTTTTTCAAAGTAATTAGTTTAAAATATTTTTTGGTTTACGTGAAAAGTAACTCATTTGAAAAAACTTGGTCTAGTTTTGAGTATTTTTCAACATCTGACCTAGACAATCTTTTGTCACACATATTTGTATGACTAATAATCTCATAGGTTTTGAAACATTTAAAACACATTGGTGCAATCCATTTTTTATTTTGAAACTTCTTTGTATATTTTTTTAACTTGTTTAATCATAGTGTTTAGATAATTGTTCCTTGTGCAATAGTTGTGACACTTAATTTAGTATAAATTATTAAAACATTTTTGCATTGTTTCACATTAATTTTAAAATTCATTATTTGTTTAAATTATAAATTTGATTTTTTATCAAATATAATATAATTTCACATTAAAAATATTATTTTTAAAGCTATTTTAGTGTCATAGTGTCTTGTATAAAGATAATTTATGGCTTTGCCTAACTTTATGCTTGATAAATCTCAAATGCTTAATAGATATAGCTATAATATATGTAAAAACTACATTAAAGTATAATTTATGACCCAAAATCTATGGAATTTATTTTGGGGATGTAAATCCTTTGTTAGGATGACATGCTACACTTGAGCTTACAAATACATTTCAATAGAAATTGCAAGAAGCTATATTGATTATTCTAATGAGTGTTAAGGATGATTTCCTACTCCATATCAATAATCTAGAGTCTCCTAATGATGCTTATAAATTTATTGAGTCTATGCAAGAGAAAACTCATCTCTCTAATATAATTAAGCTTATTCTTGAATTTATAACTACACTTATGAAAGGTGATGAAAAAGTTATTAATTTTCTTGCTTAAAAAAAAAATAAAAATAAATATTAGCTATATGGTTGTGATTTTGATCTTATTCAAGATAATATTTTGTATTTTATTATTTAGATTAATATTCATGAATTTTTTTATAATTTTATTTCCATTCTTAACTCAAAATACCAAATAGAATAATATATCCTTGACCTCACTACTCTATATGTAATTTTGATTAAATAAGAGAAAGTGATGTCAAATTTTGGTTCTAAAGAGAATTCCACTCAAACACTTCTCATTTTCAATCATGTTTTTAAAAATAATAACTAAAAATCTAACCCTAATTTTGAAAATGGTAAAAATAGGAGTAAGAAATATGGAAATAATAATCCTAAAAAAAATATTAATGGGAATTACAATTTTTGTGGTAAATTTGGTCATAAAATATATTACTTTTAGAAAAACAAAGATAGAGTTAATCATAAAACTTTTGAAAATAACAAAGGGAAGAAATCTAATCAAAATCATTAGAAGAATCAAAACTATAATCAGGATTATAATACTAATGTTATTTATTTGTATGCTACCTTAATTATTTATAATGAAAATGAATGGTGTTTAGATAGTGATTATCACATCATATGACTTTCTTATCTCATAGTTTATATGACACTAGAAATATATATAAAAATATTTATTTAGGTAATAATTCATTTGTAAAAGCTACTAAGCAAGGAAAAGTAAAATATACAAATATTGTTATTAAAGATGTTTTCTATGTACCTAAACTTAATAAAAATGTGTTATCATGTTATCAACTTACAAATGATAATCTCATTGTATCTTTATGGAAGGATAACTACTCTATTAGAAACCAATATAATTTTTTAATTGCTAAAGGTGTTCAACAAAATTTTACACACACACACACACACACACACACACACACACATATGTATATGTATATATATGTATATATATATATATATATATGTATATATATATGTGTGTGTGTGTGTGTGTGTGTGTGTGTGTGTGTGTGTGTGTGTGTGTGTGTGTGTATATGTATATACATATATACATATATACATATATATATATATATATATTATTTACTTCATTACATATTAAAAATGAATATACATTATGTCATGAAATAATAGGATATGTTAATTTTATAAGTTTAAATGATGTGTCTTCTCATAATATTTCTATTGGTCTTCCTTCTATTTCATCTCATCATGAAACTTGTAAAGGTTACTTACAAGGTAAACAACATACTAATTCCTTTCACAAGAATCATGATGTGAATTGATCACATCCCCTAGAGTTATTTTATAATGATGTGATAGGATACCTTGAATTTGATCTCTTAGTGGTTCATTATATGTTTTTATTTTTATAAATGATCATACTATAATGATTTTTTCATATTTTATAAAGAATAAATTTAAAGTATTATATAAATTCAAAAAAAATTAAAACCATTATTGAAAATACTTCCAATTTTCTATTAAGAAATTAATATCTATTAATGGTGGTGAATATAATAGTAAATAATTTGATTATTTTTTTTAGTATTTTTGGTATTAAAAGGTAATTAATAACTCCCTATTCCCCATAGTAAAATGGAATTTCTAAAAGGAAAAATTGAACCATTAATAAAATGGCTAAGACAATGTTGCATTCTAAAAATGTTTGTAAATTCTTATGGGTTGAAGTCATGGATAATTATGTACACATTATAAATAGAGTCCCTAATAAGGATTTGAATTTTTTTATATATGAAAACACATGTATGATCATGGCATATCACTTTCCATTATTAGAGTTTTGTTATTACTTTAAAGATACTAACTAAATTGATAGTGTATTAACTATAATAGTATTTGTTAGTAAAAGTATTTAGATATATTGGTCTTAGATAAGAAATCAAATAAAATATTTAGAAATATTATTTTTTTAAATGATTAAATTTATGATTATTTTCAATTCATGAGTTAGCATTGAAATACAATATTTACATAATATTGTGCTTCATTTGAAAAAATGACTATGTTTAGTTATTCCATTTGGTAATAAGATCATGCTTAGTAAGAGAGGATCATTTGTATTTTAATTTTTAAGATGTTTTATTTTGATAAAGTGGGGCATGTTCATGCTAACATGCTTAGATGATCTATTTTATAATAAGATGTGTTATGAAATGTAAAGTGTAAATGATGTATTATTAATTGGCTCTTTATCATTTACTTTACTAAGCCTTTTGTTCATACATGTCTGAAATTATTTGTTTTAGTCTCATTTATTTTTGGTTTGATGATTGCATTTTATGATAAAATGATCAATATTTGATGTATGAGAGGTTACATACCTCAATATTCTATTATATCCAATTCTAGATAATTGGAAAATGGCAAAAAACATATTAATCTTGCAAAGTCTTTTAATATATCTAATATTTAGCTAAATTAATTTTTTATATATACATCACATGATATTTAGGGATACCCATCTTGTCAATATTTGATATGTATAATAATAAATTTCATATAATGATTATGTGTGTCACTAACTTATCAATCAAAGTAGTGAGTTGGTTTGCCTAAAACATGACTTGATTGTTTAAAATGTGCTTTATCATAGATAAACATATGTCTTAATTTATTTTTATGTGTTTATTTATTTTGATAGTAACCATACTATGATATCATAAATCTAATTTTAGATATGTATTTAGATTTTGTGCAATTTTTATCACTTGGAGAAGCAAAAAACAACATTATATTTTCTATCTATTCTACAAAAATAGAGTATGAAAGTGTTATAAGAGATGCTAAAGAAGCTATGTGACTATGAAGGTTGTTAATGTTATTTTATTTGGATGTTTGTTATAGTAACACCCTTATATGTGATAATTAAATTTGTATATCTCTCACAAACAATCTAGTGTATCACCAATAAACTTAGCATATTTAAGGTCATGTGCATTTTATCCAAAATAAAGTCCTCAATGGTGATCTATTGTTTTATCCTATGAATGAATAAGTGGTATATATATTCATAAAACTACTTGGTGATATTGAGTATTCAAGTTTAGTATAATTATAGACCTCTCAGAGTTACCATTGAGGGGGACTGTGCATAATAATGTTCCTTCCTAACAATGATGTGTTTCCCTCTTCTTGTCATTGTAAAACATTGTAATATATCACATTATGTGATTTTTGTAAAAATTAATGTGGAAGTTTTACTTTTGTACCCCAATAATTATAAGCATATATTGTAAATGGAATTCTTTATGTTATAAAAGGCTCCAAATATACTTGGTTGATTATTCATGAGAAATTATGAGATGTAGTCTCACAATCATGTTAGCCTAAACCTACTTTGATTAGTTTATAGATTGTAATTTCTTTTATTTCAAAAGGTGATGTTTGAAATTATGAATATTTTTAAATACTTAAAATTTATACATAATATGATTCCTTTACTTAAGGTGACTATTTAATTTATCTCCACTTAACATTAAGGGGGAGGGGAGGTTATTAGAACATTTAATGTCTAAGTGGTGATATTATATACCTTTAGCACATATTGGTTAATTAAATAATAGTTTTTTATTATTTATTAACATGGGTTGAAAACCTCATGTAAATAAATAATAAAAAATATTTATTTTTTGTTTACCAGTTGTGTAAAATGTTCATGAGTAAAGGTTGGACTCATTGGTTACAATGGTCACCTCTCCTTATTCATATTATAAATAGGTTTTTACCCCTTTGGTAGAAAACATTAATACTAATGAAATTTTTGAATAATATTATTTATATTTGCATGTGTAAAATATTTTACAAAGATTTTTGTGAAGGATTATCAAATAATGAGTGAAAAGAAGAGGGTTTGTGTATTGGGGTGTATATCATTAATGAATATTAGTTGTGGGTTTTTTTTACCTCTATTAGAGGTTTTCAAACCTATATCGATGTTCACTAATAGTTGTTTTCCTTTTTAATTAATTATCATATCTATATATATCATGCAAATCTATATATTTCATATTTTAATATTTATCATTTCAAAACATGCAACAAAGCCTTAATAATAATGGTCCAATAATAATCTCCTACATAGTGCACAAAATTTACAAAATATTAAACTAAAAAATGACTATTCAAATTTATTAAGATGGATACATAATGTGCATAACTACCAAGACCTACAACATACCCATTTTACCTCATATTTCATTTTGCCTCATCTCTATGTTCACCAATGTCAAAATCAGGTTGCTCACATGGTTCTACATTTACCTAGTTAGCTAAAATATAAAATAGTAGAGGTTAATGTTCATAGTCTCACCATTATGTATAATCAGTAGTACACCTTGTGTCATCACCATCCAAAACCAAATTTGAGGGGTCTACCTCTCCAAACAATATAGACACTATCTCTATGGTTGTAGGATGACACTTATTTCTTGTTTGTATTCCAACTTTGTTTATGAATTTACACATATAATGAGGTGGAGGTAACCCCTAAATAATCCCAAACCATCTTGTCACTTGATCATACTAAAATCAATCATATGTTCTAAGACATTTATCATGAAACCAATAGCTCATGTGGATCCATTATAACTACATGACATCCCCAATCCTTCCTATACAATCTTGATAAGGTATACAAATAATGGAATTTTCCATCAATCTATTAAATAAAATGTGGTAATCCATAGTACTATGACCTAAGGCAAATGGACCACTCAAAATCATTTTTACATATATCTAGGGGTTGGAACATTCAACAAAAGTATGACTAATGGGGTGAGGCAAAAAAATATACTCATAAGACCACACATGTAATAAAGTAGCTGATCCCAAACTTCCATTATATCCCTCTTAATTGAATTGATATAAATATCTAAATAAATAATCTAGTTCATAAAACCCCAACGATTATGTGATCCCATGAGTATTTTTATCATCAATAATTCTATGTATATGATAATAAATAACCAGACCATAACCATCAACAAAAAAAATTAATCTATTACAACATATATATTTCCACATGCATGAAACATCAAATTTATGATCTTAGAAAGTAATATAGTAAAATAAATGGGGGAATGTAGAGTTACCTAGTCATGTCCTATCATAAACCTATGTGCACACCATTTTATGCTTAGTCCCTCAACATCCTATAATATATCATGAGTACTAAAATGAGAAATTGTAATATATTTCATACATCCTCTAATATAACAATCATCTCCCCCATCAAGAGCTATAAAATACAAGAGTTAGCATTTCACCTCTCTATTAACGAAGAAATGAGATGCGTATCATATGTAATTGAGCCAAAACATCCAACATGCCCAATGCCTATAATTTCAATAAGTCTCTTATCATCACTAGTAAACCTAAGACCTTGAATGGTATTCATATGCCAAAATTTATAGAAATATTTCACATGCATGTTTTCATGAGCATAGAATATGTGAATGTATATAAAAATGATAAAATAATCACTTTAGTAACTAATTTAACATATCATGACTCTTTTTAAAAATAATAGACAATTATATTAAGATATTACTATCAAGCTTTAGATAGTTCTAGAAAAAAGTTAGACACTACCATTGTCTCAATAAAATTGTCAATAACCTATTAAACCTATCTAAAAATGCATAAAAGTGATAAAAATAACAATTTTTTTTCAAATTACTAATAAATGAAGACAAAATGTTATTTTTGGAAAACCTATCAGGGCTAATGGGTCATCAAACTATAGGGTTGTTTGGAGATGCTCAAGCTGATTGGGGGAAATAACTCTTCATATAGACATCATAGTGGATCAAATAAAAATAAGTAAAATCAACTAGGCTCCAATAATTTTTATAAATACAAATATTAACACTATTTATATGAAAATAAATTTTCAACCTATGTTTCAAATCAAGGTTTTTCCTATTAGTTCAAGTATAAATATAAAGTATAAAATCTTTGATCTCACTTATTTGTTTCACCTCCTATCCATTACAATGGAACACATGCATAACAATATTTTATATGGTGTCACTTGTAATTCATTTATATAACATAACATGTGGTATTATATACCTATGCCTACACTCTAGATCCTTTTGTCATATTATTATGGTTGGGGTAAACTATGATACATGAATGATAAATATGGAATTTCCTTTGGCAATCCAATGCCTATGTCACTATATTAAAAGTACATGTTATTATTTAAATGATGAGGTTGTGATGGAATCACTTTCTTAAGCTCAAAAATTAAATCAAAAATATATATTATGGAACTATAATTTTTTATGACATTTGCATGTCCATTAGGAGCATCTATCTTGACTCCAATCAATTTGTGCACATCGACCCATACAAAGGATGTAAACATTTTAAGGTAATCATATATTTATAAAACATTTATTTCCTAATTTTGATATCAACTACATATTATATGTACATGATTATATATTTTAATATTTTCTTTATAAAATTATAAATGTCATAGGTTGTGTTTTCAAGTGACATTTACATACATTCATATGTGGAATTCTAGTAATAATTTTATAATTATGATTATATATATGTTTCATATGGTACATATAGTAAAATTAATTTATTTGAATGACTTACAATCTTCACCCCTCATGTCAAAAGGAAAAAAATATAGGTATATCATTAAATTCTACATGGTTTCAAATGGGATTTTCATCCATATTCAGGCAAAAAACATCTTATATAAGATTTTGAGAGGCATAATACATGATTCAAATGGATAATATTAAGGTTATATGTAATAAAAAACATGATTATAAGACACATTTTTGGCACATTGTAAATATTTTAAATTATTTTGAGTATAAGTTGTGACATTCTACACTATTTTGATAAAAAAAAATTAGGGCATTCTACATCACTTTGTGGAATGCTTAAGACATTTTATGTTTACATTAAGGGAAAAATGGATCACATTGGCACACAGATTATTCATCCATGTATATATATTATATATTATTTTATTTTAGTAATGATTGGGGATAAGGGAGAATGATTTTACTACATGGGCACTCTAGGATTCATAACTTATCTATAGTGATTGATATTTTTAAATATAAACCTATGTTTGGGGCTCCAAAAGTAGAGGTCATTATTGAAACACCATTGTTTAATAATTTAGATAAGCATATAAAAAGGATGGATAATATTTCATGATATGATCTAGGTTATTTTGGGACCACAACATTTTCACTCTAATCAATAAGAGAACACTTCAGGGGTAGAAAACAATTGCAAATCACCAGGTGTATTTTTGTTTTTTTATATCAACTACTTTAATGTTTAATTTTCTTTATAGTGTTATATATTTGTGATAGTAATATGTTTATTTATATCCATGATTAATTTTAGGTATGCATTAGAAACTATAGGAGTGTCTAAGTAAAAATTTCTTAAAACAACATAGGTATACATTCTCTTTTATCCCTTTAAACCATTATTTGGTAATACATTTAAATACTATATTAAATGAGGACATAGATAGACACCCAAATTATGTATGAGACTTATTTTCATAATTATTTTGTGTTACGTTACAAATATAGACACTCTTTATTAATTAGGAACTTATTAGCACATTTAATCTATACCTTTTACTATCATATTTACTTGGGACGAGATCATGTTTTTCTATTTATTATCTCTTTATACTTTATAGTCTATCATAATGATACTTGGATTGTCTTAATTTTTCTACTTTTTATCTATTTTTAGGGTATTAAAGTTAGACTCAAATTGTGCTAGTTACCAATAGATTCTAAGGTTGATATTAATGTGGAGGGGTAACTTGTGATTTTTTCTTAGGTATGTTATATATATATATATATATATATATATATATATATATATATATATATATATATATATATATATATATATATATATATATATATATATATATATATATATATATATATATATATATATATATATCCAATAAAGGCATTTTAGATACAATCATCCATTTGACCAAAAATGACACCTAGTTGATTCATTATGTTTACATCTTCTCATGTACATTTCCAAATTCTATAAATAATAATTTTGATTACACAAATCACCTACAAAAGAATAACCTAATAAAAAATCATTTATAGTTGAATTTATAATACTTGGCACACACATGCATATGTGGGAGAACTACGTGTAGTCTTATCCCTCATAAGAGTATTTTAATGTAGGAAACTATTAGCCATTCAGTGGGATTGGTTGGTTTTAGTCCAAACCACAATAACTAGCTCCTTTTTAATATTTTATTATTTTAAGTGTCTTACTAAGGTTTTGGAGGAAGAGGAGTCATGTTTATTAGTTTTTATATCATATTAAACATTTGAAATAGATCTCCAAAAACTAGGTAGATACACATAGGTTCCATTGATAAATAGAAGTTAAAATCTCATGCATGCTTTTGTAAATGTCAGGTAGTGATGACTACTACAAGGGTCTAACTTTGATAAAATTTTATAAGTGGTTATAAGCATTGTGCCACTTATAGGATATATTCATCTATAATGTTAATAATTTTCTAATATTGTAGCCTTTTTTATAATTCATATACCTTCTATATGACCTAATTATCTTATCCAATTAATTAGTCTCTATTATCTTAATTAATGTAGTGTCATATCAATTAGTATTTTTCAATTAATATTATCATGTTTATTTTTATATTTTATATAATATTAATTAGTGCATAGATTTCATTATATTTATATCTCTTAGGTGTAAAATAAGTAAAATAGATATATTAGCCAATATGATGTAGAAGGATTGGTGAAGTGGTTTGGTTGTGCCAAACCCCACCCAATTTCAAATCTTAGAGGGTGATTATAGGACATATGTGGCCGTTTACTTAATGGTTTCAAAGTGATCAAATTATTAATGGTTTTATAGTTCTCTCAGGGATTGGGCCCCTAGTTTGTGCCCTAGAACTAGTTATAACTCTAGTCAAAAGCTAAGAATTGATCTACAAAAATTTAAATAGATATATTTAGTCTCAAATATATCTTGTCTCTCATCATCACTTACATGTTTCATGCATTAGCATATCACTTTAACCTAATTCCAAGATATCACCTAAAGTACATAAAATTATATTAATAACCCTACCTTTATCTATTATGCAAGCCAAAACTACATAGAGAAAAATTTCATTCCATAAGTAGATAATATGATATTTAAACCTTTATTATGATCTCATTAGACCGTTAAACATGCCATGAACATAAGATACTTCAAAATAATCCATTATCATTATTGTTTCATCATAATATCATATATAATATCTTTGTGCATCTACAACAAAATATACTTTAACACATATACAATTACATATGAACTTCACAAATATACAACTCTAGTTTACATCAAAGTGTGTTATAAACCCTAAGTATAATTATTGAATTATATAATGGTAGGTTGGTATCATATTTATATATTTTACCCACTAACCTATGCATGACTTCTATATCTTGATCAATATATTATATTAGAATCTAAAAGATTCCATGGATCTTATATTGGATTATCCACATATTATTTCCTAGATTATCTTTAGGTGTTGTCTTCATTGTGATTTTACAAGGATCTTACTTTTTTTCTTTGTCTTTTTGCAATCCTTTATATTCACTATCAACTAATCATGTGTATTCTCCATCTTGTGCATCATTTCTAAAAATTATTCATACTAAGAACAATCTTTCATATACTTGTGCATACTTACATATTGATTCAAAACATGGGTTTACATCCCCCCATATTGAATATCTTATTTATCCCCAAAAAATTCTTTTTTAGTGATAAGATTTCATGAGCCACATAATTGAAATTAGATCACATAATCTAATTCAAAATGTAAAACAATCACCTTGATAAATTTAAATATACATGGAGATCCATAATTGATGTTTCATAAGACATAACACCTTTTTAAGGTTTTAAAAAATAGGTCACAAGATAAGTGGGATTGATTATGGGGGATTTTCCATGATTAAGCACACTTTATTTGAATTAGTATTAGGATGGGTGTCCTTTAAGGAAGTCCTCATTTCACCCTATGAGTATAATCTAGATGTAGTGAGTGCCCAGTGGCCCATTCATACTCATGAGAAATGCACTATTGTGAACCAATACTATTAAAATATGGGTCAATGTAGGTTAAATCAAAATTATATAGCTATATCCTAAAATAATATCACATAAATATTTATTATATTTATTCTCCTTTTCCCCCATCTTCTTTAAAAATTGATACATCAATTACATGCCTTTGATTTTTTTGATTCAATTGGTTTGAAATGTATGATGATAGATTTTCATATTTTCTAGTGTTTCAATGAGGTCTTCTAAAAATTATAGATCATCTAGGATATCATTAGACTTCTTAGTTATCTCCCAAAACTCATCTCTACATGTCTTATGGACTTTCTCTATGATATCATCATCTACTAATGTTGAATTATTGAATTATTTAAAAGGTTTTTCCAAATTTATGCATTTTTTGTCCATGTGTACTTTAAAGGCCATGACCTCAAAAGTATACATTTTTTATTTTAATTATATCATTCTCTCTAGTTATGTGTGTCATTAGCCACTTATACTATAATTCATTTATTCTTGTCCTTAAACTGATAAATGTTAAGGCTTGCCAAAACCTTGAAAACATAAATCATGCCTTCTCATTTTATCCTAGTGAGTTAGTTAAATTTTTATCTCCTCAACCTTATGTTCTAAATTACTTTTAGTCCAAAACATTATTTATCTAAATATCTTCCTCACTAGGCCTACATGGTTAAGTAGATGATGCAAGGAAATCTATTTTTTTTTTTTTTAAATTTACACCCCATATTTATTCATTTTATTCAAATTATTAAAATATATCATATCAAAAACATCTATTATTTCCTTCTCTATGATTTGAATCTAATCTTGTACACAATATTAAACTTCTACCTACTTCCTTACCAAATCATTAAAATTATGAAAAGTTTATAACCTTGAGTCAACTTCTTCATCCACTCATGTTTCAATAAGGATGGATTACATAGAAATGTTTATAACCATTTTCAAAAAATATAACCATGCCTTCTCAATGTAATATTTTCATGCATTGAAAATTATGGTTCCTATTCTAACACTAGGCTATTATTTACTTAATGAACCTTGGGGTCTCTAATTTATTCTATGGGCACTTAAAAATTATAATCCTTGTTATCATTTTCAAGTAATATCTCCAACCTACTATGCCCAGTATTTGTGATGCATTAGGATTGTTTCAATTTCCATTAAGATAAATACTTCATTGATTATGAAATTGCATCTATTGTGTCAATATTTTCCTTTGTACTTTATTTCTCTTCTTCTTCACTCTTATATTACTCTTTAGTCTGACCCTTAGTATATGCAATACTTTCCTACAGTGGGACATCTTACCATGTGTTTATACTCTTGTCTCAAATTATGATCTTGTCTCTTTATTTAATTGGGTTTTTTTCCTGTACTTTGATCTAAACTATTTATTTACTAAGGATTTTCTCGTGTACTAGGCTTGTCTTTTCTAGTTCTTCCATCAGTTCCTAATATCATTGAATTTTTTTTTTCTACACCTTCATTTTTTGCCTCATCTCATTTATATTATTAAATGATTACATTATTTACCTTATCACATTGATCTTCTTCTTCTTTTATCAACTCTAAAAACCCCTTTTTGTATAATTTTTTTTACTTTGCATTCTTGAAAGTCTTATTTCACTTTACTATGTTCTTTGACATTTTTCCTACACATTTTTACTTTATTGGTATTATTTTACCAGATACTATGGAAAACAATTCACTTGTACATATGGTTTGTGTCTCTTTTCCCAATTCTATGCAATCTCTATCTCTATCTTGTTCCTTAATCCCTTATGGACGAGGCTCATCATTATTTGGTGTTATTATGTCTAGATGTGACATAATATTTGCATTGTCCTTGCCTTATTTCCCCTCCTTTATTTATTCTGTGTTATCCTTTTTGACTTTTAAATATTCATTTTTCTTGTCATGTTTTCTTTTCTACTTATACTTTATTTGGTATGTTTATCCCTTTCCATTCCTTTCACTCTCATAATATGAATTAATCTTTTTTCTACAACATAACAATATTTTATTTCCTCCTTTCACTCCTCTCCTATTTTTCATCCTTATGCTTTATCTTGTGCTCTTATTCCATATTTATTTGAATATTAATTTCATATATAATTTTTTATTTCCTTCTTACTAGTTTTCTCAAACTTGTTTAAGATCCTATGCTACTTAGCAGTCTCAATAGTGTACACTTCACCAGCTTCAAATTATTACTTATAATGTTTTGTAAATAATTTCACAAGCAGATATAGATTAGTCTTAACAAACTCATCCTATGGATATTTTTATCCTCTTTTCCAATCATATTTATGAAGTTTTTAACTCATATAATAATTAAACTCATCAACCTTCATATTTTCCTTTAGGATTTAATTCATTTTTTCAATTTTAACCTTTACATACTACATAATTACTACTTATGGTGACTTTCTATATTCAGTCCAAATTTCTTACTCATCTTTAACATTAGAAATCAAATACCTCACCACCATGAAAAATTATAAAAAAACCATCATATACCTTTTTTATTTTTCATAACATCCTCCTTTCATTATCAAACACTAAAAATATGATATAATACCATTCTAGCATATGGTATTTTTATTTTTATGTTATTTTCATCTCATAGGTGTCTTGGACATCAAAATTTTATGTGTATACATATGCATGCAAAATTTTGAATTTACTAATGGAAACCCTAATTTTTTAAGGAAAATCAATATAAAAACATTTCCTCAACAAAATATCCCTCTATGTAAATTTGTATCCTCCACTTCTTTATTCTCTTCCTCCATAATGTACCTTGTTTATTAGTATTTATTACAATTTAATCCTACCTAGTAAACTACATAGAGAAAATCCTTTAATTTAATTGTCCACGGTGATACAAGGGTCAATTTGGTAATCATAAAATGTGTACCTTACCTTAGTATAAAATTCTAGATCATGTCTAGATTTCATGTGTAAACTCGTATTTATAAGTTCAACAACTTCTTTATATTTTTTTCCTTATTTTTATATAACATATATATTTGCATGTTTTCACCACTATTCAAAATTATAGTTATTACATTAATTAATGTAAGAACAAGTTTAAATCTATTTCTAAAAAAACATGTCTCCCTTATGGGTATGTAAAATTAGCCACTTCATAATTTATTTTTGCTTACCAAACCTTAGTATATCCCTTAGCCAAAACACCCTTATTTTTTTTCATCTCTCTACTAAATTTTTTTCTTTGTACACACTATGTAAGTCACCCCTTAGCACACTAGTATACTCATTGTTCTAGTGGTTGAAATTTTCCACCATAGATAAATTTAAATAGGTTATCAAATTCTCTCTATTATTGATTAAATCTAGATATCTCATCAAATATATATGTATTGGAGTCTTATTATATGGATTTTCCATCTTATTATTAGGTTTTTATTCATTTCATTATGTGGTGTATCATCCTATGTGGTATTATTTTATGGTCCTAAATCTTCCACTCCTACATCCTACTCACCAAAGGGTCTTAGGATATATATACTAGCTTCCCTTTTTCTTCATCTTGTAAGTCCCAAAAAACCACCTTTATTTTTTACTTATCTTCAAACCCATAACTATTTTCTATCACAATGTAGTGTCACCTTAAGATAAAAAATATCTATCTATAACTTCCAAACCCTTTTATGGTTTCTTCAACATTGTTATTAACTTTCAATTTATCCATTTCTCTTCTACTCTTTACCATTATAAATTCACCACAACATCTCAACATTTCTCCTACCCATTTTCACATCATCCTTATTCTTATATAAAATTCATCTAGTACCATAAACTTCCCTTGGAAACTTTAAATACCTTTAATTTAACCCATATGCACTTTTCTTCTCACTCAACTCTTCTCACTTTGAGTTATAAAAACTTTATCTCTTTGAAATTTATTTTTGAAAATGATTTCTTTTTATTCACTTTCTCTTTTTTAATAGCTCTAATGTCATTTAATTCTTCACCTACCCACCATTTCCATTTATATTTCATCCATATCCCCTTGTAATGGTCATATTTTGCCCTACTTATGTGATTATTTTCTCATTATAATCACGTTCATTATATTGTGCATAAACTTACTATACTCAATTTATATTTGAATGCATGTGTACTATCCAAGCTTGTACATACTTCTCATTGTATTATATTTAATTATCCTTAACTTGTGAAAATGTATCCATTCTACTAATTATATATTTTATCCTCCCAATAATCAATATACATTAATTCCTCATCCACATTTTCACTATTTATGTTAGCTTTCCTTTTACAAATGAAATGTCTCTCTATTCTAAACAAAAATAATAATTTTTATTTTTACACACAAACTCATAATATTTCCATGCACAATAATTTTATATTTGTATACCACTATCTATCAAAATTTATGTCCATTATTGCACAAACTTCTTTAGTATGCATTTTTTTACAATCTCCAATAATTTCACTCTTTATCAATCAACTTGACACTTAAATTTTCTTATCCTAGTTTAAATGTGTGAATTCTTCTTATGAATTATTCATATATTTAAATGTTACTAGCATTTATTTGTAATTTAAAGGAAACTCACTTATATACATATAATGAAATGCATAAAACTACCCCTCCTAGAAAATTGGACATTTGTAATAAGGTTCTTAAGAGATCCTCTATTAAAGTTTATTAATTGGATTTAAAATATTATGAATACCTCTTATGAACTTAGATATATTTCATAATATTCTAAAAATATCCCTCACTTAAATTTTAAAACATGATTTATAATATAGTTATCATTTTATTAACTTAAATAAAAAATGTGTTAATGAAAATAAACTGAAAAAAGAAATAATTTTTTTTATGAAACCATTTTATATTAAAAAGTGGTCTTATGGCACAATTACTTATGCACAATCACTTGAAGTAATACTTGAGCCTAATTCCATTAAATTTTCCATGAAGAATATCTCCATCCATATTCTTTAATTTACATGTGCCCATTTTCAATACACCATGGATGATTTATGGTCCCATCCATTGTATATTCAACTTTCATAGATGTCATGCATAAAATTAATTGTATAAAAGGACTTTTTTACCAAGGTGAAAAATATTTTTATTTATATGTTTGTCATAACATATAGTTTTGTCATCTAGTGAACCCCTTGGATACATCTAGCTAATAATCTATTTTCATGTAACTTATTACATTCAATTATTATTTCCTCAATAGACACTTTATTTCCTAAATTACTTATATGTGTAATTAATAATGATGGAACTAAAACATCCACCAATAATACTTCCTCCCTACTATATACCAATTGAAATGATGTGTACTTATTTATTTATTTACATGTAATTCTATATTCACAAAAATTAGGTGACACTTTGTCTTCCCAATCATGGTGACCTACATCACATATATTTTTGAATGTAGTACATAATATTTTGTTGAATGACTATATTGTACCATTTTTATAAGGGTGGTAAGGTTTTGTCTTATGATGAAAAATCATAATTTTTTCTAGTAAATTTTATACAAGGAAATAATTTCCCCTATCACTAGCTAGACATAATGAACAACCATTCTTTGAGATTATATTCTCCTATAAAAATATTATTATAGTTTATTTTGGAAAATTACTTGTTTGTATAGTCTCATGAAATGTTTTTGAACAATATGTGATGGTGATTATATTTCACTTGTATTATGTAGTTTCATTACTCATACCTAAAAATCAACTTTTCATTTCTCAAAAGTTTCTCATGTAACTATAGGGATCAATCAAATTTCATCCCTCCTTTTTAGTTTGCCTAGTTTATGGTAAATATCACATTTATTTTCATAATACTTTGTATCTTTGTGTAATGATATATACAAAATTCATACCAAAAGTAATTTTTTTGTGGTTTCTTCCCCCCACGTAATTTCCTCCTAGAATTCCCTTGTGACACTCTTGCATCACATTTATGCATTTATATTCTATAATACATTTTTGTATAAACTTGTGTTATCCAATTTTTACAACTTAGCATATATGATTTGATAAGGTGTGGCATTGAATATAACATATTTATTCTATTTCAAATTCGAATATCTTGGAATTTTTCCTAATGACAATAAAATTATGATTTATACCATCTCATCTACAACACATTGTATCTAATAAAGTTGTGCATTTGGAATTTCATCATTAATGTAATTCAAAATCCTTCACCAATGTTAATATGTTGAAAATGATATGGTTTCACATTAAACCTTGCATATTGTTGATATCTTTCTGCCATTGGACCCAAAAAGGATCAAATCTTTCTTAAAACACTTTAATAATGCTCTTATCATTTTCATAAGTCTTTAAGATGTCATGGTAGTCTAGGAAAGGGTTATTTATGATGAGGATCATAGGAAACATGTTCATTTGGTGTACTAATGTCATGAATTGTTTTGATATTCACCATTTCACCCTATTTGAACTTATGTCAAGGTTACATCTTATGTTGATCATGTCCAAGAATCCACACCAAGTCATAATATGAACTTTATTGTCTAAAATCATACATGATAGGATGACCTACGATGTTTTAGCCCATGGATAGTAATGTGTTTATTAAATCATGTCAAGAACCTATAGAATGTGGCAAAACCAAGGGGATTGGAGCTAATATGAGGTAATAATGGTAAATATTTTTGAATCCTTTAGCATATTTTAAGGTTTTTAGTAAATGTTAAGGTAAATACTTAAATTATTATTACATTTGATATCATATATGTATTTCCTTCAAGTGGTGTCCAAACCATGTGAACAGTGTTTTTATGGACCCTAAGACATCATTAAATCATCATTAAGGGTAAATTTTTTCCAAAACATCTTATAATCATTGTAAAGTAATAAAAAGATGGTCTTATATGTGAAAAATGGTCTTTTTTAGAGGTAAAATACCCTTCATTCACCAATAGGGTACCCACACACTTGAAAAAGTGACTTTTCAACTTCCCTCCATCCATACCCTCTGATTTGAAAATGTATTTAACCTCTATTTTCCCTTATTTTAGCCTTCAATGGCTTCCCAAGATCTCAATCATAAAAAATATAGTGAAAGGATGTTTTGTAGGTACTTTCAAAATTTGTATGAACTTGTACATTTAGGTTAGGGTTAGAAGAGTCAGACATCTCATGGGTGATCCCTTATAGGGATCATAGAGAATAATTTGTGTCTTAAAATTATAGATAAAGGTATTATAATCTCTATTAAGCTCTTGGCAATTTTATAAGGGCCATTCGGGGTGGATGTTACAGTCCATATAGAGAAAGTCAAAGCCCAAGATCTTGGTCAAAGGTAGACTCCCTAGTAGGATTGAAATTAGTGGTATTGGTTTGTAGATCAAATCCATAGGCTTTATGAACAATAATTAATGCCCTTAGGTGATCTTAAACCCTTTACAAACCCCACAAGCTTAGATAAAGGCAAATTTAAGAAAAGTTCAAGCTCATTGTGACAAATTAAACATGGGGAAGATCTAAGCATAATGATTGCCCTAATTCCTCTAATCATGTTCTCATAGAACTTGCAAGGCTATGTCAACACTCAATCTTCCATGGTTAGTAGTTTATAGGTTTATGTGTTAGAATTTATGTGTTTCATGAATAAACAGAGTAAAAGGATGATCAGTGAAGAGTTTATATGTTACCACCATGTTCCTTGTATTCACATAACATTTTTAACTTTTATTTATAATAACACTTTGTATCTTATAGGAATCCATCGAGTCTCAATCTCTCTAAGTGCATGCCTTAAGGGGTACACTGAGAAAGGGGTGGGAAAACCATTGGTGCTTCATAATATTGTTGTCAATTTTTCCACTTGACATATACACACTTGTCTCATAAAACCATTTACCCTAAGATTATTTTTCTCAATCTTACCCATTCTAGTCATTTATCACATCTTTATCCTCTTTATTCTTGCCTTAACCCCATTCTACCAGTTGACTATACTAGGTCGACTAGGTTGACCCTATATAATTTCTAGCCTTTGATTACTATATAAGGTTGATTGGGTCAACCCTTTACTATTTATGATATTTTTAAATTTTATTTTCATCAACCCTTTGGCCAACCTAGCTTGAGACCTAGTGATTTATATCTTTAAAACATATAGGGTCGACTAGGTCCACCCTATATAGCCAACATATTTAGAAGGATTTAGGGCAAGATCTACTTATATATACAAGTTTAATTCCAACCATTTGAGAATAGAAAAGTAAATTATAATAAGTATAAACAAACATTTTCTTATTTACCATTCTGCTTGAATAAATCTTAGGGTTTCATACTTCTTTTAGAGATGCAAGTATATCCTTCTATACCATAATAATCTCTTACGAATCACCTTAGACAAGGGAGATATTGAGACTCGATGGGTTCATATTTGAAGGTAAGTATTCCTAAATTTATTGCTCATTTGTAAGAGTATATAGATAATGTATTTGTGCTTCTCTTACATACATTAGGATTCTATATATTGATGTGAGTTTATGGCTTCTATGCATGTTTAGTTTAGTTTGTTTTGTTTCTAACCTTCACTTTGTGCCAAAAACTTTAGTGTGCACTAGATTATATTTATTTTCTTTCATATTAGAATAAAGTGAACATTAAACCTATGAATATTTTAGGGTTGTTTCATGATTGTGTTAGACTGTATGCTTTAGAACCCTTCTTAGCATGGTATATTATGATAAGTGATCCCCTAATTGGGTCTAAAGGATCCCCATATTGTTCATGCCCCCACTTAAAAAATGCATTCCCAATCATAAGTGTAGGTATGATCTATATTTTTTGAGCTATGATTGATTTATAAATATGATGCATTTTTTATTACATACATTCTGGTGAACTTGACATGAAATAATCCTTGCATGATTTGTTCACCTTATTTCATTTTTTTCATTATTTCATAATTATTTTTATCATATACTTACCATATTGGATCAACTCTATCGACCTAGTATCTAACATTTTTGCACATGTGTATTCATGTAAAATGTAAAATTTGGTTACCTGAGTATGGCTAATAACACCCAATCCATAGATCTTCTTATTTGCTTACACAACCATTTTAGGCTTTTCTTTCACTAATTCCTAGTCATCCATAGCCTTCTAAACTTAACCCTTTCATATCCATGTAGCTCTTTTTGTCATATATCCATTACCCTAGGTCTCATTCCCTCTAGAAAAAATCACCCAATGTAGACAAGAACACTACAAACTAGGCTATCCTATTTTTGGCACTATTGTCCAAGTGCAAATTTGGTTCAAATGGTCATGTTTTCTTGAATCTTTATCTTAATTTATGTTAGTCCAACATGAGTTAATTTAACCCATGATCCTTAGGTTCCCTATAAAATTCCATTCAAAGTCTATTTAGAATGGTTGACACTCATTTACAAAAGATAATAAAGAATACAAAAAGTACACTCAAGCACTTTTCCCTTTTTTCTACATACAACCTTCCAATATTATTCTAAGCTTACTCAAACCCTTTTACTAGTCCCTAGCCATCTAAATTATACTTAATTTTGTATCTAGTAGCATTTTTATACATAATTATACCAAGCACTTTAATGGGAGAACTACATTAGCTTATTCCTCCTTAGAGTATCGGTATGTAGGCAGTGTGCCCACACATGAGGTGTGAAGTGCATCCAGTGTATCCTTTACACACTAATCCCTTCTCTCTCTTTCCCCAATTTTCCTTTAAAGTTAAAGCACAAAGATCACCTAAGGATTTTATATATTAAAATAGATGCACAATGATCTCCATAGACTTTTGGTCTTTGATATTTCATTTATAGGGTAACATAGACCTACTAAATAGAACCTAGAAAACTTAAATCACCTAGACAATAGTGCCAAAAAAGGACTACAACACCAAATAGTAGGGTGTCCCTCTTTTTATTATCCTATCCAAATGGAAAATGAAGTTCAAGAACCTATTTTGAACACTATCTTAGTCCTGTACCTAAACTCTTAGGCCCTTTCTCAAACTAGACAACTCAGAATAAGCTAAGTCATATTTTCTCTCATTTATTACTATTTTTAGAAAAGGAAAAAATATAATCTATTTACATAAACTAGTGGCTTAATTATTTCACATTATTTGTTGATTTAATTTACTCTAGACCTATTTACTAATTGGTAATAAAAATCCATTATTCTAAAAACCAATAAAACACTTACTTAACTTGACTTACTTCAAATTTTGCATAAAAACCCTAGAAACCCTAGGGTTAATTATTTATAATATTTTTCCATAATTTATTTATTTTTATTATATTTAAAAATATAAAAATTAATTAAAAATTTCTCAATATATTTTATAAAAAACCTAGTTTTCACATACTAGGTCCATTTTACATACAAACACATTCCAAACACTAGGAAAAATATATTGCTAATTTTAGAAATATTTTTTGATATTTCCTAAATTTTCAAGAAAAATTATACAAAAAATCTAAAAATTCATATCAAAATATTAAAATTATCATACTAATTCTAAAAATTCATTCAAAAAAATCCTAGTTGCATCAACTAGCTCCCAAATATTTTCTAGTAATTTGCCAATCATTTTCTAAAATTTTAATTGCATATCAAACTTATAAAATCAATTTTAAATTCAAAAATTAATATTATTTTGAATAAATATTTTTAAAAAATCCTAAGTTGCATATAATTTCACCTATTTACTTCTTGAGGTATCACCTTACATGTTTAGGAGCTCCATATCCTTTCTATGCATATTCCAGTTCCTTATTTAGATTATATCTATTTAATATTTTGTACTATTATCCTAGTTGTTTTACTTATTCCACCTAAGTTATTTTCATCTCTTACCTCAAGATGAAGTTCAAGACTTAGTGGCAATCCTCCTAAGTTAACTTCAAATCCCTTCACTTGACCATATACCATTAATAAACAACCAAATCAAGCTCCTACTATAGATTTTACACATCTAGATTACATAAATTTTCATGAGGATAACTTTGATAATGAACAATATAAAAATACCAATGATGATGTACACACTAATTTTCATGCTCCACCACATTAGACTATCGATCCACTTCCACATATTATTGATAATGAAGTTATCTTCAACAAATATTTGATTTTACAAAATTTTAGAGAAAGACTTAATGAACAACCTAAATATCATACACTACCTTTTCAATCTATCATGAAAATTAAAAAGGATAAGCAAGTTGATTCTTCCATTCCCATAGAGCAGCCAATTAAAAATGACACTACAGGGGAAACTATGTCTCAACAACCCCCTATAGTATCCCAACCTTCTTTTATGCCACTAGTTATAACTAGGACATCCCTATCTCATGATGTAGCAGTCCTTATGAAAAAGATAAGATCTCTTCAATCCAAGGTGAAACAACTTAAGCAAGGTGTCTCTAGACCTACATAGGCATTAGATTCTTTTACTTTACTACATACATCATTGGCACTTCACATTGCTTCTACACACTTGTCATAAGGTTTTGTTCAACCCAAGCTCAATTTATATGATGGTAAGGGTGATCCAAAGACACATTTGCAAGTTTTTCACATAGCGTGCTTGGACTATGTACCTAATAACTAAATACTTATGAAGTTATTTCCATGGAGTCAAAAGGATTATGCATTATAATGGTTCTATAGTCTACTAAATTAGTTAGTCATGCATTCAATCCTTTAGTAGACATGTTCCTTGCATATTTTAGTATCAACATTGGTGATAAGGTTTCTTATTCACAAATTGCATAGTAGAAACAAAGGTCAAATGAGCCCCTTATGGATTACATTCTTATATACAAGACTATTTTGGATAAGCTAACTAGCCCCATGGTCAATCAAGAGTTGCAGGACATATTTAAACAAAGCCTTCTACTAGCGTTTCATGAATATATTATGTTCAAAATATTCTCTTCCTTCACTAAATGGTGTCATACACTAAAGGAAAGAGAATTCAAGATTATTTTTTTGGGAAAACTTAAGTACTCAAATATATCAAAGACAAAAAATAAGATTAATAGAAAAGTCCCATACAAGGTCAAAGTCAAAGACAACAAGAATAAAAATCAACCAATAGTCAATGCAGCTTTAGAACCCCCTCAACATTTGGTTTTATCAGCACTTCCTCGATGTGTATTTACCAATCTACCAGTTTTTCCAACCAATGTTTTACAATAGTTATTGGATTTTAACATCATTACTCTCCCTCATATTTTAGAAGTTGACCCAACAAAGCCTCTTCCATGGTGATATGATTAGCAATAATTTTGTGATTTTCATAGAGCACTAGACCACACTACAAATAGATGCATCAATTTGACACATAAGATACATGACTTGATAGATGAAAACCTACTTGATCTTGGCACTTTAGTTGAGTCTCCATAGGCAAAACCAACATAGGATAAATCTTTAAAAATCATCTTAGATCCATTTCCATAGTATTCTATATAATAAAAAGGGGACACATTAGGTGTTCACCATACAAACCATGCTCATCCTCCACTAGATACATACCAGGCACCTTTAGTTGAGTCACATCCTTTGAGTGGTATGATAGGTGTGTGAGTCTAGAGTTCCAACTAAACTTTTTATATCCTTCTTAGATCAGGAGATTATGGAGAACAATTCATATTTAATGCACTTTTTATAAGAGCACATATTCATAATCAACCCATTCATAGTGTCCTCATCGATAATGGTTCTAGTGTCAACATGTGCACCATTACATTATTTCAGCATTTATGTTATTTATAAAAATATATTACTCCCATAGATATAGTTATCAGTAGATTCAATGGGCACATATAGAGTTCATTGGATGAGATTACACTTCCTCTATAGGTTAGTCCCACACATGTGACCACACATTTCACCATAATTTTCAATTGAGGAGTATTTGACATGTTACTTGGTCATTCATGGATTCAAAAAATTCAAGTAGTACCATTTATAATTCATAGATGTGTGAAATTCATTCAAGTTAATTAGGTTATTATAGTTGATGGGGTTCCATATGAGTTACCACTCCCCACTTTAGAGCCATCTACTTTGAAGTCACTAGCTTTAGTTTCCCCACTAGTTACAATTCTTCCTCAAGTATAGATTCAAACATAGTTGATGCATCCATTTATAGTACATAAGGTTCATACAAATCCATAGCTTTAGGATTCTATACAGCTTCTATCTACAATATTCACACCCAAAGTAGTTTCATTGAGATCTGTACACATAAATCACATGTTTAAAAATCTTCTCATACTTCTAGATGGGTCCCTAAGATCCTTACAGTTGCATCTACTTCTCATAGCTATAGGGAGACCCCACATTTGGTTTTCACTTCATATATTTTAGCTTCATAATCTTAGACATTCAATCATGCCTCACAATCCTGCATGATTCATTTACTCGATATAGGACACTATGCTAGGGGGTCTCATCTAAGACTCACTGGTTAGTATAATTTCTTTCCAATTTTTCTTGTACATAACTTATATCAAAACACAAAAACAAAACAAAAATTTCCAAAATACAAAAACATTTAAATATATCAAAATACCAAAAACATTTCAATTGTATGCATCATCCATGCTTTACATTACTATTATCATGATAGGATTTACATTTTTCTATTCCATGCTATTGTATGTTGATTTATCTACATTACTATGATTCACTTGATCTCATTTTGAGTGTGTGTAGTGAGATCTATCTACTTTATTGATTCACTCTACCCATTAAGGGGGTATTCTTACTTCTATATTTGAGACACATCAATAAACATACCCATTAGGGGCATCTTCCACATGAAAACATCATCTAGGTTATGCAAATCTTACACTACACACTCTAAGTTATCATAATGATGTACATTACATACTAGATTATTATATCAACAGTTCATTAGTATCTAGCACTTGTGTATAATCTTTGCATATACCTAGTCTTGTACTAACATGTATTACATACTTTCACTTCTTGCTTTGATTAGTTAGATGCATTTGTATTTCTAGTTTACTTGTTTTTATTTGTTTCTTAGCCTAGCTTGTGTGATTACATCTCTAGTTCTAATTTTACTTCTTGTGTGTGCCTTAGGACATTTGCCAATGTCCCTCATGTGTACTCTTCTATGTGACAATCTTTACTTGTTTCAAATTATATGTGTATATGGCATTTGAACATGCCTTGTATGCTTGCTTTTTAGTTTGAGTGACATATCCTCATGTCCCTTGTTTTCATGGCCTCTTAGCCATCCTTGTATACTTCTTGTTTCTTGCTTCTTTATTTATATGTTTGTTTCTTGATTGCTTGTCCATGTTTGTAATGCCATGATCCATATTATGCATTTACCTTGCTTTCTTACATGCCATGATGGGCATCATGCTCCATCCTTCCAAGTAACAACTAAAAACTAACATATAACATTTATAGTTCCATTTTATTACATTATACATGATTTTACATTACTATATCTATCTAGGCATACCCCTATTGATCTTAAAATATCTCAATACAAAAATTGCTATATCTAGAGATATATTATCAAATATTACTGCTATATCATGTATCTCTACAACATAAAACATTTGTAGGACTCTTTCTTATAAGGGTAGTCATTGTAGGTTCATCATTCCTACCCTCAAAAGAGGGGGAAACAAATATTGGTTTTTGTCACAAAGATAAAATCTCCTAGCAGTCAAAACAACATCATTTAGATCACCTAGTTTAGAATCTAGAGGCCAAACTAGTCAGAATAAAACATAAATTAGTGACAATTCTATATCAACAACCAATTTTAGCATAGGACAACAATGTCAAAAATGGATAGCAATACCAAACACAAGGGTGTCCTCATTTTGGTGCTCTTGTCTAGGTAGGAAAACACCCAAGTTTTCTAGTAATAGGTAAAAATTTTAGCTTAGCTATAGTTTTTGCACATCCAAATAAGTCAGAATCAATAGTTTTAGTATAATTTTCTTAGAGAATCTAGATATAGGGGTATCATGCAAGGCATGATGGCTCTCATTTCTAGTTTTAGATTAGGAAGTTAACATAACTTCTAGATCAAAATCCTTGTTGCAGACACCAATGATTGGGGGTAATGTGCATGACATAATGGTCTTATTTAATTTCCAAGTTAAATTTATTACCTAGGCATTCTTAGTAGTTGCATGCCTTACTCCATCTATAGGTGGTTGGAATCATTCTCAAGTTGAAATTTCATACAATTTTAACTTCCTGAGTACCTAAGTTCTTAAGTTAGATTTCACATAAGCATATTACATCATTTTTGGAGTGGCTTTCATACAAGCTTAACCTCCATCTTTCAAAATGGCCAAGAGTGGCCTAATTTCTAGCATACATTTAGCTATCCATGTCACATTGTCAAATTTTTAGAGCATCCATGGGCTCCATGAGCCATCTCATATGACATCTATTTTATACTAGTATCACTTCATAACTTCACTTCATGGGGAAACAATGGATCCAAAAGGCCAGCCTTTGTATTCTTGAGCCACCTATTCAAAGGGATTAGACACATAGTCCAAACATTGATTAGTACATGCATGATTCATTAACTTCACTTAGTTGGTGATGATGAAGCCAAAGGGTCTACCTTTGCATTCTTGAGCCACCTTCTAGGGAATTGAGCACTTGGGCTCATTCATGATATTACTCTTGATTCAACACATACTCAACATCATCCAACATAATATAGTATCACAATAGGTTTTATATTGGTTTACATACCTAGTGAGGTGTACTCATTCCTTTCTCTTCCTCTTTATCTTACCCAAATTTTTACGTTGTTATTTTAGATATAGCATATCTAGTAAGAACTAATCTACTTTATGTTTTTCATTTCATATTTATACTTCATAACATGCTCTCTCTATGCACATCTAGCACCACATAGCTTCACGAGATTCTCCCTTATAAGTAAGTTTAGGTATGCTTTCTACTTTCCTTTATCCTATTATTTCACTTTATTACATCACTAGAATAAATGAGGGACAAATGTAGTCATGTGAAATGTGAAATTTGGTTATTTGAGTGTGGCTAATCACACCCAATCCATAAGTCTTCCTACTTGTTTTCACAACCGTTATAGGATTTTCTTTCACTGATTACCAGTCATCCAAAACCTTCTAAACTTAATCCATTCAAGCCTAGGCAACTCTTTTAGGCCTAGATCCATCCCCCTAGGTCTCATCCCCTTTAGACAATAGTGCCCAACTTAGACAAGAGCATGGAAACCTAGGGTGTCTTGTTTCTAACACTATTGTCCAAGTGAAAATTTGATTCAAATGGTTATATTTTTTTAAATATTTATCTTAATTCATGTTGGCATAACATGAATTCATCTAACCCATGATCATTAAGTTTCCTATAAAAGGCTATTAAAATTCCATTTAGAAGGGTTGTCACTCATTTACAAAAGAGAAGCAAGAATAAAATCAAGTACACTCAAGCACTTTTCCCTATTCTCTACATACAATATTCAAATATTATTCCAAACTTATTCAAAACCTTGCACTAGTCCCTAGCCATCTAAAGTATATCCAATTTTTCATCTAGTTGAATTTTCATACATAATTGCACCAAGCACTTCAATGGGAGAACTACATTATCTTGATCCCTCCCTAGAGTATTGGTATGTAGATAGTGTGCCCACATACAAGGTGTGAAGTGCATATAGTGTATCCTTTACACACCAACCCCTTCTCTCTCTTTCCTAAATTTTCCTTTTAATTTCAAGTATAAAGAGATCTTAGGGCTTTTGAAGATTAAAATAGATGCACAATGAGCTCCATAGACTTTTGTCCTTTAATATTTCACTAACAGGGTAACATAGACCTGCTGAGTAGAACCCAAAAAACTCAAACCACCTAGACAAAAATGTTGGAAAAGGACTATAGTGCTGAACAGTAGGTTGTCCCACTTTTGGTACTCCTATCCAACAAAAAAATGAAGTTTAGGAACCTATTTTTGACACTATCCCAATCCTTTACCTAAATTATTAGGCCCTATCTCAGACTAGACATCTCAGAATAAGCTAAGTCATATTTTTTCTCATTTATTACTATTTTTAGAAAAGTAAAAAATACAATCCATTTAAATAAATTAGTGGATTAATTATTGCACATTATTTACTAATTTACTTTACTCTAGACCTATTTATTAATTAGGAATAAAACTCCATTATTCTAAAAAATAATAAAATAATATGATTTTAGGTATAGGCTACTAGATCAACCCAGTTGACCTAGTATAGCTTTTTATCTTTTAATACATCCAATATAGACTACTAGGTCAACCCAATTAACCCTGTACATTTTCAGGCACACAACAACAAGTTTTTGTAAAGCTTGATCGACCTAGTCAACCCAGCTAGCAAAATTTTAGAGCATATATAAAGGTTCTTAAACAACAATCTTCATTATTTAAATCTTTGATCTACCAAGGTTCCTTTCTATCTATTTATTTATAGTATTTTATTTTATAGTTTGCAATATTTAAAACTACCCCTGTACAGTCAACTGGTTTTACCCTACCAACCTAGTTCTATGTTTTGTGTGATGTCTAGATAACTAGGTCGACTCTAACAACCGTATTCATTTTTAGACCTTATTTTCACAGTACAGGTTTGAACCTATTCTATAATTTGTGTGTACACTATTGACTATATCAATAATGTGCCTTGCTTCAAAGTTAGAATTAATGTTATATGCTAGTAAGTAATTCACAGTTTCTTTTTTTATTACTTCCATGCTTATAATAGATCACATAGCTTAATTAAGTGTTTTTTAATTAACCATTTAGTTTTAGTATTTTCTATATTATGAAAACATAGCCAAGTCATAAATTCTAAACAAGCATCTTAACATTTGTCTATCCAAGGCCAACCCGCTTGGATTTCATCACTAAGAGGGAAGTTGACTTGATGTTCTAGTCAAGTATAAAGTTTGGTCAATGGTATATTTTGGATAAGCACCCAACACCCTTATCATTATGGTGTGTCAAGTGAGGGGGTAGGCCCCAATACCAAGCCTATATCATTACCACTATAGATCCCTTTTAGTCTAAACTACCTGAAACCATCCTTAGATTTCCATTCTAGTTCCTTGCTTAAAGCCAACTTCCCATCAAATTTAAAATCACATCTTAATAATCTAAAAAACAATTAATTTGAATAATTAATTATCTATTTGTTTTCTAAGTTGATTGCTTGATATTTACCGAATTATATTTTTATTGTAAAACCTTGCATTACCTAGCGTTGGTGCAAGGTTTTGTGTTATGTGCTTCAATTGGATTGGCCAACATTGATCCAATTATCTGTTTATTTTATTTCAACTATTTTTTTTCAAATTGCTTTCAAAATTTATCTTCCTTCAGTCCACAAATCTATTATAGGTTTCTAAATTTTCCCTTTCTAATGTACTAGGTTAACCTAGTCAACCCTATACCTTTCTTATCCTCTATTCACTGTAATGGATCAACCCAATCAACCTTGTACTATTTTTAGACCCTATTTCCTCATTTTCTAGTCTTTATTCACTGTACTAGATCAACCCAATTAACCTTGTACTATTTTTAGACCCTATTTTTGTGCTAGGTTGACCTAATCAACCCTATCCTATTTTTGTCATTTCCTATTTCCTTGATTTATCATATATCTTTCTTTCCCTTCATCATGGAATTTATAATTGATGATAATACTAAGTTACAATCAAGAGATATGATGAATTTTACCAACCCTCATAAGGTCTCCCATAGACAAAGTAGGGCTTCTGTCTTGGATGCTAGTAATGTTCATATTGACACTCATATAATAAATTATGAGACCCCTCATAATACCTCTTGACATCATAATAATCTTTTCTCATTAGAAGACCAACCCAAATTAGAGCATACCACCAAAATGCTCTTCTTTATTTTTTAATTTCCTCAACATTGAGGAAAATATCCTTCTACTATTTATGATCTTATGATTAGTGGTCAAGTTAAAGATCCTCATTCACCTACTCCTACATTCTCAACTAGATTTGTGGGTACCACTTTCTTTGATTCTCAATGTCTTCCTTTGATTATGACCCCTTATCATACCATGACCTCTTTTTCTCTAACTTCGTCCACCTCCATGCCTAGTATATCCACTAACATGTCAGGTTCTACATCTAGTGGGCCTCTCAAAATATCCACTATCCTTAATCCTTCTACTAGTGCATCATTTTATACCCAAGGTAATGATGCTACTAGTGCTTCTTATTCTCAACCATTCACTACTACATTTTTTGCTACACAATCAAATTTTTCCATTAGTGCCTCACATTCTCACAGTTACTCTCAAACTCCTATCAACACCAATAGTGGTACCCAAGCCCCTAATACAACCTATAATGCTTCTAATAAGTCTAATCAAATACAACAACTATTATTACAAACACTCAATCAAATGAATACCTTTCAATCTCATAACACAAATAAAATAATAAGAATGTAAAACCACCTTTTTCATCTTCAATCTCATCCTCAACCAATGGCTTGGGGTACACATAACTAGAATATTCCCCCCTCCTCCTCATTTATATTATTAAGGCAATATCATTCATCAACCTCCCTTGGTCAATAAAACCATTAAGCATATCCAAAATGAACCTCTCACTACTCAAATTTATAACATTGATATAAGAGGTGTCACACCTATAATTTCTTATAATGACAACTGATCCCACCCTTCATCTTAAAACATTTAGACATATTTATGAGGATTAGGTAAAATTAAACATCTTTTCATGTACCAAATTCCTAGCCAAAACTCTCACACATGATGCCTTAGATTGGTAAAACCAACTTAGAACTCATTCTATTACTAGTTTGGAGGATTTAGTGAATGCTTTAATTCAAGAATTCCAACTAGTGATCTGCCTGAAAACACTTTGGCCTACTTCATAAATTGAAAACAACTTGAAAATGAAACTTCTCAAGCTTTTGTTAAAAGGTGGAAAACTTTGTCAAATAAATGTGAAAATAACATGGCCAATGATAATATTTTCCATCTCTTTACCAATGCCCTTTTTCCTAAAATTCAATATCAAGTCCTCTCTCTCTCTCTCTCTCTCTCTCTCTCTCTCTCTCTCTCTCTCTCTCTCTCTCTCTCTCTCTCTCTCTCTCTCTCTCTCTCTCTCTCTCTCTCTCTCTCTCTCTCTCTCTCTCTCTCTCTCTCTCTCTCTCTCTCTCTCTCTCCCTCTCCATGTACATTAGAGGAGGCTATTGACCAAGCTAAATGACAATATTTATTAATGCCTTAATTAATTCCACCTCAACCTTCTATAGGTCCTCATCTCTTACTTAAGAACAAAAATTACAATGTTACCAATGATGGTGTTGTATATTATTATGACACCATTCATAATGTTCAAGTTGTCATTCATACTCCATCAGAATTGACTCCCTCTTCTCAATAATATACCAATCCTCATTTATCTTCACCAAAAAATATTAATGTTCATAAACCTCTATCCTCAGTTGGATTACTTAAGTGTATACATATGCCTCTTCTATGAGATCTTGACCCCACCCATCCTATGAAATCCTAGTATGATCTTAGTAGGTTTTTTTGGTTTCACTAGTCGGGGTTATTCTTATAAGACCTATAGACAAATTCATAATTTAACTATGGAATTTCTTCTTGGTCCTAATTTTGATCATGATTCTATCATTTGAAAGCATCAAAAATCTTATTAAATTGCTTTCAAGGATTTTAAATCACATGATAAATCTCAAGCCTTGAACCAAGCCAATGCTCATTTAACTATCTACAAAGATCCTCTTCCTAATCATCAACCTATCCAAGATAACACAAAGCCACCCCTTCCACTAATAATGTAGAAAGTCTTGTTGAACCAACTTCTAAAGATAATGTGGTTAACATGACTAATATGTGAAGGGTGGTTTCTTTTATTGATTTCTAACATATCTACACTCCTCCTTCATCTAGAACATATCATGTTATCCAAGATTATTCTCCAACTCATTTAAATGAGTTGGGTAAATATGGCCTTATTATTTTTGACAATTCAATTTCTGATTGTCCCTTGGATAAAACTTAATTTTCTATTTTTACCACTATTTCATCATCTTCTAACACTAATGATAATCAAATTTATACTAACACTTCTTTTACAAATTATCAAATCAACTTGAATTAACTACTTCATCATCACAACCTAAATTCCAATGTACTTTGGCTCCTCCTTCCATGGACCTTCTTAATCATTATGCACCTATATATAGCAACCTTCTTATGGGTTATGATGAATGTGATCCCATCATGAAACTCACTAATAGCCCATCCCAAATTCCATTCATTGAGATTATGAGGACTTATTCACATCATAAAAACCATCTTATGCAACTGTTATTTGAGATGAATGTCCCTCATCCTCCCCTAGTAGGATGGGAGGTAGCCATATCTCGATCTGAGGATAGTATATTACAATAATGTGAAGAGATGTCTATCAACATTAATGAAATTATAGACACTTATATTTCATTAAAATTTCCCATAGCTTCTTTGATTCCCAATGAGATTGTGCTTTGTATGGATGATATTCCCTTATTTATTAGGGTCTAAATAGGTTATATCCAAGTTAAGCATGCATTGATTAGCAAGGGTTTTGACACCTACATTACCTCTCTTGACTTTATTAATACCCTTGAATATTCATAATGAAATATCAAGTCTACACATAACACCTACCAAGGATATTATAGAAGGTAAATACCTCCTCTATGTTATGTGTGGCTTCAAATTACTATCCCACCTATCACCATTTACATGAAGGTGATGATCTTTAACTTTCACCTTTATCATAACATCTTGCTTTGTAGGCCATAGATCACTGTATGAGAGCTATTGCTTCTTCTACTTGCCAATGAATTAAATTCCCTCATAATTTATCTACTTATAGGACTTAAGGTGACACTAACCCTTTGAATTTCAAACAATTCCAAGACCCTGGTGTCTTCAATAGTCCTACCCTTGAACCTTTGCCCAATGTTCCATTCTATGAGTCTTAATGTCTTAATTTTCCCATTAATTTAACTTGAGGTTACAATGGGCATCCTAAAATCATTAGTAACATTCCTCCTAACCTCTTAGATTATGATTATGATGAGCCTAATTAGATTAACCTAAATCTTAAAACTTATGATCTCTCACCTCATTTCATCTTGTACTTTCCTACTTTCTTGTAGCCTCATTCTTGCAAGCCTCCTTGTGATGATATTCCCATAGTCTTGACCAAGACATGGCACTCTATTCACCACACTTCTTCAAATGAGAAGGTTATCCCTACTTGGGTCATTGATCTTCACACCCTAGATTATAATGATGGTTATTCCTTAGATGATCCATTTTTAGGTGATCTTGTATAGGCCCATGATGGTGAGATTGTTTGTTACCATTCTTCTTTACTTGAGTCTTTTTGCATATCTTCCCATCTTATTTATTTTACAATTAATAATTTTAGTATTTTTCCTCTTTATAATAGGGTAGATATGGCACCAACACCTCTAATTTCTAAGAATCCTCACAAGATTATACTCATGGATCATGCTATAACCAGGCCTTACTGCATTGCTAGGTTGATCACTATAGTTGGTTTACTCATGATATTAGTATGACCCTTCTTAGACATATATATCATGCCCTTCCCTTATTATATCCTTTATCAGAGCCCACTCACACTCCCTTTATAGTTGAGCCCATTATTTCTCCTACTATAGTTGAGCCTATGCCCACTCTTACTCTTATTGAGCCTACCCTTACTTCTCATCCCATTTCTCCTTTCATTGAGCCTAGTATCATTCCTCCTCCATCACCACCTTTCATTGGTGATGTTTTGCTTCCCTTTCCTTAGATGGCTCCATTTCCCACTAAATGGGATGACAAGTCTTCCCTATATTCTTCCACTCTTGTTATTCCTCCTTTTATGAGTGCTTCTCCTAAAACCATGCACAAACTTATATGTTGCTTCCATAGGACAAATAATCATTTATATACCCATTATCGCAAGTTGAAACAATATATTGATACTTTTCATCCTTCCTCTCCTTCCTCGGACAAATATATGCCTCTCTTGAAGGTTATACCTAAATATATACCTAAGTATGGTGAGGTATATTATTTATGGCGCCAATGTAGCACTTATGACATTGATCATTATTGCATCCTTTAGCAACATCTTAAATATCACCTTATAGACATTCCAAAATCTTATTCCATTCCTCTCATAGGTCATACCAATAAGAATGCTTCTCCTTCTTTCATGGATCCACCTCTAGTGGTTTCATCCCCTCCTATGATCCCTTGATCACCTTATGTTCCTCTACCCATGATTCCTTCACCTTTGAACCTTCTCTCACCTATGGATCCTTCTCCACCTATGAGTCCACCCATGGATCCTTCCCTACCAATTATTCCTAAATCTCCCATAGAGATTTCTCCCACACATTCTCCCAATCATCCATTTCCTAATTTCCCTCATAAGCATGATTCATCAAGTATTCATAATTTTTTAGTTTAGGGGATTATAAGATAAGTATTTTCCTAGTTTTCATTAAATATTGATGAGACATTAGTTGTAGTTCATATCTAGCTTCATAGATATTTATCTAATGTCTTGGATAATGTGTGTTGGTAGAGTGAAAATTACTTATGAACACATGCACAGTGAATTCACATTTAAATTTTGATTGGACATGTGCTCCAATTTTATTTTTATCTATATATTATATCATTTGATGTGTCAAACGAATATTTTTCCTATATAGAAATTTTACCTTTTATATTATATCTTGATTATATTTTCACTTATATTTACATATGATTGTCTTTCTTTATCATTGTCTTCTCTTTCTTTTTTTTGATTTTTTTTTCAAAACTCCCATTTTTCCTTCATGATTATTTTATTTCTTATCTCTATTTTTCATAGATAATTATCATTGTGACTTGGTTTTATAAACCTTGTTCCCTTTGGTCTTTGTCTCCTTTTTACCATGTGATCAGTTAGCAAACAATGCATCTTATTATACTTTGCTTTCACCAGTCCACCTTTTGGATCTCATTTTTCTCTTCTTCATTTTTCAAAAATTAAGTATATACATGGTTGAGACTTGAGATCACATGCCAGTTCATTATTAAGCCTAAGTGTCCTAGTCAATCTTTGTCTTTGGTTACTTAGCTTCCTTTAGCCTTAGCCTAAAGCTTATTCATGTGTATCACTACATATCTCATGATTGGCCATTCTAAATATATATGGAGGAGGAATCTTAAAAATACATAAAAAGTTAAAAGCCAAATCATTTTACAAAAGGAAATGATATAAAAGGAAAAATTATTCTTAAAGTTAAATTGCACTAAAAGATGTGATCCAAAGCACATATCCTTATTATAATTAAATATAAAACTCCATAATTGGCCTCATAATAGAGTTGAGGTCCTTTATGGTATGGTAGGCTAGTAGATTAGGAAAGGAGAATTAAAAAAATCTTTTAGTACTACCTACTTTATCACACAAGTACCTAATCTTCGTAGTAGACTGATGGATTTGTAAGGGGTTCTAAGGAATGGGGAACATGTCATGGAAAGGTAGGTCTATTTTAAATTTTATTATACCAATATACCATCATGAGTTGATCTTAGTATCACACTTATTTTCATACAAATATTTGTGTCTATAGAGAACAAAATTCCTTTGTATATTGATGGTCACTAGTCACTTAGTGTCTTCTCCTATGATGTCTATCTTTCTTTTTAAACTACCTTTTTCATTCCCTATATCCCTCATATTTCCTCTTTAAAATATTATTTAGTCTATTAATCACTCCCCTTGGGATTTCATTTTTGAGTTGCATTATAAGACTGTGGATAGGACCCAACATTCCTACTACTCATATCCTTTGTTACCCAATTTTTCCTATTTATTCCACCCCAATGGTGTTCTCTTTGTGAGTTTTAATGTAAGACTATGAATAGGACCCAACATTCCTCACAAAACTTTCCAATAATATAAGTCAAAAAAAGATTACATGTGTCAAATATGAGATAAGATGTGATTGATTATGAAGTTACACATCATTGACAAACTTCCCATTTTGATTTAGTGTGTTTTATGATTACTTCATTTATCTTTTGCTTTTATTTCTTATTTTTTGAGTGCATGTAAGAATACAACCATTTCTTTAATTTTTTATACTTCCCAACTTGAATTAGCATGATCAATTTAAGACCAATCTTTTTACATTTTTTTCTCTTATACTTCCCAACATGATTTAGTATAATTTATTGACTTAATTTGAATTTTTTTATTTATACCATTTGTTCCCTTTTACATACCTTCCATTTTATTACATTGTTTTCATACTCCCTAATGTAAATTAGTATGATTTTACTTGTTTTAATTTGATGCAAAAATCTTTCACTTTGGTTTCAAAACAAATTTCTTTTTACCATCTTGATTTACCATCCCTTGGTTATTTATACTTAGTCATTTTCTTTTTATTACATGTTTACCAACTTGAAATAGTGTGTAGCACATTTTTGATTGATTATATTTTACCAAGTATTTTTTCTTGTTTCTTTTTAACAATGCATGTGTTTTACATAATGATGGAAAAGAAGCCATATCTCATATATTTCCTATAGCATATACAACAAAAGCTAAATACATGTGCTAGAAAGAAATATATCCAAAGCATCCACATCCACCAACATAACGATGATAACATACACAATCGACATCAATATGCCAAAATAATACATTATATATATGTATGTATATGTATGTATATATATATATATATGTATGTATATATATATATATGTATATATATATATATATAATGAGTTTTGATAGAAGTAAAACCATATATACAATGTTCTAGCTCTATGGTTGGGCTCCATCCAATTTATCTCATGGCCTAGACACATTGTTGCCAATACCTTGGTCTGATTCCTTTGAGTAGTATAATTTAAAGAGGCCATATGAGATTTAAATCCATCCAAATATCCCTCTATATGTGCCAATTATACTTATACCTCTTCCAAATGGGCTAAGGTCACGATGTGTGTCATTCTCTCCTGCTCCTGCACCTATGTCATATGGGTTAGGGTTAATGTATGTGCCTATGTCATCTATGTCACTATAGATAGATGCAAATCCCCCTCCTCTATTATGGACTACCATGACTTTATCTTGCCTACACCCATATCTACTAGTGGCTACATCCTCTCTCAATGTTTTTATCTACCTCTCTACCTCCCCTGCTAATCTGAACTAGCTCACTTGAGCTAGGGAAGATGATACACTAGGATCCTCTAATATAGTAGGGTTATGTGACTATAAATACTCATCCATGATGTCATGGAGTGCTCCCCTCATAAGGGACCCCCATATCTCCTCCTTATCCTTAGCTATGCCTAAAAAATCACACCTAGATAGATATTTAGATCACTATTATATCTCATAATATCTATCTACCGCTAGTCTCTAATTCAAAATAACAATTTGGGTAATAATTTAATAATTTTTATTACCTATTTGTGTCTTGACCACTATGGTCTCACCATCTACATGACCACCTATCATAGTCTCTCCATCTATACAGTCTCCTAAAACCTCCTCTATAGGTCACCTCCTTAGTTCAAATCTATCTATCATGACTAACATCTACCTCAGCCTATGCTTAAGTGGCCTCTCTATCATCCATCTCTCCTCTAGCTCACCATCTAGGTCATTGGGGATGGAAATAGTCTCCAGTCTCTCCTACTCATCTTGCCTCCATCAACACCATGTCTTTGGTAGTCATTACTCAACTCACTATAGAGATGGTGGTGATATATTTGGTGTCACTACCTCCACACCCCTCTCCTTCTACTCTACTCCTTATCATGCTCATCTAGTCTATGGCCACTCATGACATGGTCTGAGCATCAGCCTCATCACTGGTGGCCCTAGTCCCCTTCTCCCCTATGGATCTTTCACATGATGATCCCACTAATCAACATTAATATCAATGCCACTAGATGAGGTAAGCTCATTTTTCTTGGTACCTTTCCCACCATATGTGGTTCTCTCTGCTAGGTGTAGTTTCTAACCACATTTATCCTCATTGTAGTTGGTGCAACTATGTCCTAGCTCAGCTATGTAGTCATTATGTGCCCATATGGCTTCCACACTATGTTTGTGTGTCTCATAATCTATAGTTCTAGAATGTGTGGCATGACCCACCTTACCTATTCCTCTCTATCTCCATACTTGAGGTAACCTATCATTGACCATATGGGGTAACTTAGTTGGCTGATATATGGGAAACTACTCATATATCCAAGCCATTATTAATATGTTTAGTCTTGTTAAATTCTACCCTCTAACCAATACCTCATACAAATCATGTATGAGTTTGACCTAGATGATATAATCAAGATCATATATTACTTCATCTTCTAGGATCATCCATCTCAAGGCTATCACAAATAGTGGTACCTTATTGTCTAACTTATGACATAGCACTCACTATGTCACAATCCCTATCACATATTTTTAGATATCTAGAATATAAGATGTAGATGCATATACATCAAACATGTTAATTCTCTTTCTTACCAATATTGTATCCAAGATTATATCCCACATGGATAAGGCTCTCTTCTCCTCTAGGCTATCTAGTATACATGTAGTCACTAGTGCTTCTATTACCAGTATCCCTAGGATTACATGCACATCCTCCATAGTGATAGCTATCTCTACGACATCCCCATCCACCTACCATCTAAAGGTGTTAGTCAATCATTACCAGCATCTTAGGTAGATGACTAAAAAATCCATGCTTAGTAGAATTTTGCACATGTCAACTATCCCTCTTAAGCCTATAGTTATTAGCCTAACTTTATCTCCTATGGTGAGATGATCCAATAGATCTAATAGCCATGATGTATCTACCAATCACCAAAACCTAGGTCATCCCTAAAATCAAGAAACAATGAAAGATGTATTAGGTCTTCTATGTAATGTATAATCACAATACATTATTTTTACAATTTCAATAAAAACAAGACCAAATTTCTTTAATTCAATCATTTTAACCTATTTAGTCCTTTTTGTCTTTAGTCATTTTAGGCCATTATATCCTTCTCTCATCCTTTTACACACATTTTCATAACATCCTAGTTCTTTGGTCAACCTAGTTTGACCAAAATTTCCCTATTTTTAAACTAGTTGATTTAAAAATCTAAGTCAACCATCTACTTTTCCCCTCACTAGTACTGCATTATCATTTTGGACTTTTTAGATTAGTTTGAAAAATTGTACTAGGTTGGTAGTCTGTAAAACATATAGGGTTGACACATACCTACTGGGTTGATAATATGTATTTTGTTCCTTTTTAGCATACTAGGTTTACTAGGCCAACCCAATTGTTTTTCCCTATCGACCCCTTACATTTTCTTCCAAAAGTGTCTTTTTGTAAATTTCTTCCTAATTCCTTTAAACCCATTTAATTAATTGGTTTTTCCTACTTATAAAATATAATTTTAAATCATTATGGAATCTATAAATGCTACAAATTCATTTTTTCTAAATATACACTTAATTAATTAAAAATACTCCAAAACTGGTTTAAGATTCATAGTTGCATATATGTAGTGCAACTGTTATCACTCTTGGAGCTCCCCCTCATCGAGCTTGTTTTCTCCTCACCATCCTATCTTGTTTGGTCTCTAGCGATCTTGTTCTCTCCTTCACAAGTCAAAATAACCAAATGACTTCTCTTTCCCCTATTTAAAAACACTTTTCAAAATTCAAAATTTTTAATTATTTTTCTACAGATTCCTTTTTTTTGCCAATATCTTTGTTTCTATTCATCCATTTATAGAAACATAAAATGCATTGGATTCATGATGATGTAGAGAATATTTTTAACTATAATATGCCTATTTTCCAAAAGTTTTGATTTTGGCTTTTTTTTTTGCACTAACTTCTACAAGTTTGCCTAGTGTTCTTCACATTGGATGCCTTCACTTTCTCTTGTAGTATACTTATGTATATATAGAACTAAGGTAAGTAAAGGTACATGTTTTTAAATTTTATCCTTTCATTTATGTTATTTTTTTCTTACTGTACTTTACTTAGCATTAACATTGTGTGTTATCATGTTCTGTTTCTTGAAGTAGCATCTCATGTTACACTTATGTGACACATGATGAGCTTCAAGTGGGGCATATGTATACACATAAGATTTTTAAATTTTATTGATTATTGACAATTTGTATTTTATAAAAACCCATTGAGTCTTAATCTCTCTGAGTGTATGCCTTAAGGGGTACATCAGGAAAGGGGTGGGTAAACCATTGGTCCTTCATAAGATTATTTTCCATTTTACCACTTGTCATCTACACACTTGTCTCCTAAAAACATTTAACTTAAGATTATTATTCTTAGTCTTACCCATTACAGTCATTTGTCACATATTTATCTTCCTTATTCTTGCCTTGACCCCATTTTACTAGTTGACTTTACTAGGTTGATTAGGTCAACCTTATATAGTTTTCAACCTTTGATTACTGTATAGGGTTGACCCTATACTATTTAGGGTATTTTTCACTTTGAGTTTCATCAACCCTTTAATTAACCTAGATTGAGACCTAATGATTTAGCTCCCCAAAAAATAGAGGGTCAACTAGGTCAACCATATACAACTGACATATTCTAAAGTATTTAAGGCATGATCTACCTATATATGCAAGTTTATTTATAGCCATTTGAGAATAAGTAAGTGAATAAGAATAAGTGTGAACAAACATCTAATTATTGTCCATTATACTTAAGGAACAAATATTAGGGTTTCATACTTCCTTTAGAAATGTGAACTTATCTTGTGGAAAAGTATTTTGGATGCATAGATAGGTTGTGTATCCTAGAACTAATTTGATTTTTTTATCCTTACATACCACAATAATATTTTGTGAAGTACCTTCACCAAGGGAGAGATTGAGGATCGATGGGTTAATCTTCAAAGGTAAGTATTCCTAACTTTATTTATCCTTTTTAAGATTAGATAGATAATTCAATTATGATTTTATTCCATGAATTAGGATTCTGTATAATTTAATGTGAGCATATGTATTCTATGCATGTTTAGTTTAGTTTGTTTTTTTTCTAACCCTCACATTGTGCCAAAAGTTTTGGTGTGCACTAGATTAGATTTGATTTCTTGTTTATTAGAATAGAGTGAACATTAAACTATGACTCTTTTAGGGTTGTTGTGTGATTGTGTTATACTATAGACTTTGAAACCCTTCCTAGCATGGTGTATTGTGATAAGTAATCCCCTAATTAGGTCTATCAAATCCCCATATTGGTTATGATTCCACTTAAAAAATATATTCAAAATCATAAGTGTAGGTATGCTCTATCTTATTTGATCTAGGATTGATTTATAGACATGATGTACTTCTCATTACATATACTCCTCATATACTCCAAATGACCACCCATGGGTCATATCAAATCTCCTTCAAGTCTCCTCAATGCCCGCCATGTGAAAGAAGGATAAAAACTTCAAGCACAAGTTAGCTCATTCTCATGACAACCAATCTCAAGGTTGAATGTATATGGATGATGCCTTCTTCAAATTGTAGGGGTGATTCAAGAATATGGAGGAATTCCTCTTTCAAAGGAAACAAACTTCCACATGGCCCTCAAGACCAACACTTACAAACTAGATATAAATGAATTCATTGGCTATTTAGGATAGTTTAAGGTTTATTTTAATTTTTTAATGTTTTTAAGTATTCTTAGGTTTCATTTTATCTATTAATATGCTTTATTCACCCATTCAAATATAATACCTTGCTGTGTACCTAGGTGGAGGATGATTAGGTCTCAATAGGTGGCCTTGAGTAGAGAGGATTAGTTTATATAAGGTCTCATAAAAACATCTAGTTCATAATGAATACATCAAGAAATTTTTTCCTTATAGTGATACTTATCTCCAAAACTTATAACTTCAAAAGACTTTATAATACACCTACAAGAAGAATGGTAACACATAGTCTTACTTATGTTTTTAAGTTTGCTTTCAAGTTTGAAGGAAGATGGGAAATACAAGTTATTGGAGGAGTAATTTGTGATGATTAATGAGATGAATAAATCCCTAAAGAATATAATAATCTACTCACATAATAAATGATAACCTATAGGTCCATCTTAGGCTTGAGGTATCACACTGGTCTATATATAGACTTTTCAAAATGTATTATAGATTATGAAGTAGATGAAAGCATAAAGGTTTAATAGACCTAATTTAACACACCCTCAGTAAGGGATAATAATATCAAAGATGATAAAATATCATAATAAATATATTCCCACTCTAGGTATGCAGTTAAGACCCTAAATGATCAACTACAAGTAGCTTAATTTATTCTCAATCTTGAGGAGAAAATATCGTGCATAATAGTAAGTTTAGAGATCACATGAGTAGATAAAGTGTTATAAACCATTTGAGGAAAAATATACCTAAGGATAAATTTAAATATGAGACTATCATACTAACTCATTATAACCCTATAGATATAATCCATAGACACCTACGGACTACCTAGTATCTTAGTTGGTCTTCAGCTTGAGAGAGAAGGGCATGTTTAGTTTAAAGATAAAGAGGTTAGAGAGGATAAACCAAAATGAAAATATTATTATATAAAACTATCATAATCCCCATATGATCCTCTCAATCATTGAGAAATATTAACAAGTTGATAAGCCTATTTAGGCATACTAAATATAAGATCCCACACACAGGCCTATGTGTGTATAGTTAGAAGAGTGTTTGCTGAAGGAAGGATGGAGACCGAAGTCCAAGAAGGTGTTTATATATCCATGGGGAAATTATATGAGGTTTATAACTCAAGTTTTTATGAGGAAAGGAGGAAACGCAAACTACTTAGGCATTTAGCATTAACAAGTTTGAAAACCTAGTATGGGCTAATGATGGTCATAATAGGCCTAAAGAGGAAGAATGATGGATAAAAAGTTCTAGGCCACTATGATAATATGTAAAGGTTTTTATTTTAGTGTAAAAGATACTAATATGGATTTTTAGTCACCACAAGCACCTATAGGTGGTCTTGTGCCTCAAAGATCAGTCTAGGCCTATAACGCCTAAAACCTTACATAAGCCCTCAGACCTCAAGCTCCACTCTTATGATAAAATGAGTTCCTCAAGTAGATATGGAGATATATTATTTTTAATATAGATATTACAAGTCTTAAAATTGGTGTATCAAGTAGTGATAAGTATAAAAGGGTAATTTTTGGCCTAAAAGCCTTCCTCAAGCTCTCTCATCATAGTTTGGCAATTCAAGTTAGAGATTAAGATGCTCACATCTTAAAAAAAAATTACATGGGGAATAGTCCTCTTAATTAAATCTGAGTAACCCTATGAAATTTCCATCCATGGTATATATATCTATATTTATGGGGTTAACTTTATGAATGATCCTTAAGACTGAAAGCATGCCTAGACTACCTAGAGCAAACCTAAGGGGTACCAACCTTTGTTTAGACCTCACCACAAAATAATAATGGTACCAATGTATATTAAGGAAATTTTAGAGGGTATATTAAATTAATATTCATGAAATTAAGATTTCAATTCAGGGCCTATGCTTTATGAACCATCATTAAGATGGTAGGTCACTCTAAACCCTTTAAAACCCTCATAAAGAACCTAATGGCCAAAAAACTAATAATAATGACTCTAATGGACATATAACACATTTAAAACATAAATAAGATACCTAAAGTTCCTATGTGATCCTTTTGGACTAGGAATTCGAGACATATGTGACAAAAAAATGCAAGGAAATAGATTATAATGTCTAGCTTTGGGACTATTTTCATGGTTTATAGGCATGTTTGAGCTCCTAAGTGATTTTGAAAGTATACTTGACCTATGTAAAGATGTAATGGACTATTATAAACCATTATTTAATCCTTAAAATGTCACAAATAAGCCTAATGAGAATACTTGAAGTTAAGAGGAGAGGTAATCATCATTTGTATTGAGAAAAGAGTATTACAGGTCTACTCACATAGTGATAAGAAAATCTAAGGAAGAGGCATCACTGTATCAACCATTGTAATCCATTATCAAGCTAAAAATTCATTTGAAATAATATAAGTCTCATGTCTCTCACTCACTAAGGTTAATAATGCATTCTATGGATAGTAAATGGCATGAAGGGTGGCAGTTAGGCAAGTAATGTCCATGTTCAAACATGTAATTACCTTCCCAAAATAGGTGCATGACCTCTTGATACATGTTAAGGAGTATTGGAACAATTTTAAGGATCATGGTGTATTCATGGAGTCAACTATGACCATAAATAGATCATCCACAACACTTCTACACCCAAAAAGCTCATTGAAGGCCACTATGCCACCAAGGTAATGCATGGGGAGAATTATGGGATTGTTTCCTTAGTCTTATTCATGTTTTTAACTATTTTGGTATGATTGATGGTCATTAAGTCCTCTCTAATCCATATATACACCATATTATCTCTATTTCTATCTCTTGTGTCCTATAAATTAGGCTTAGAAAGCCATTGTACACATCCCTCTAGTGGGTATGAGAAAACTCTATCCATTTATATATTATAACCCTTGAATTAATTCAAGGATTGATTTAGAATTCTTCATATTGGTTTTTAGTGTGTTCATTATTATTTTATTTGAATAATTAGTTGAATATTTCTCCCTTTGTAGGTCCTTATATCTCACCTAGATACTAGTGGATTAGTCTTATGTAGGTCACATAGTGTGTGAATGTGTTTATGATTGTGTGTATAGTGGAAACTAATTATTAGTGTCTTTTATCAAACCTTGCACTCTTTACCCTATATTTATATGTAGTTGGCATGGCCTCCATATGGAATAATGATGTGTAGGAGTCTTTTAGAGAGAATGTGTTAGCAACTAATTGTTTTTTATCCACAAGAGTTATTAAAGGATCAAGTAGAGGAGACATAACATATTGAAGCATCACCTCCTATATTTTAGAGTTTGTTTTCAAGTCCTTAGATTCATTTTATTTATAAAAATAATTAGTTTTATTAGTTAGTCTTAGATGATACATTAGGGGTGCTAACCCCAAAATAAGAGAATCACATCACCCATTAAGCTACACATACCTAGAGGCGATTCCATTGTATCAGCAAGATGAGGCAGCTTTGAAACTCTTTTTCCTCAATGGTGTAATCTAGACTAATACTAATTTTTGTCACACCTAGTGGAACCAAAATTAAAGTAGGTTAGAGCACTCACTCTTAGCATTTGGTGACCTCAAGGAGTTTTAGACATTCTAGTGGTAGATTAGTACTCAAGTTTCATGCCAAAGGTCATCACAAGGTCTTCATCCAAGGGTAAGGAAGCTAAATTTATTGAATTGTCTTTAGACATTTTAATAAGGAATAATTACCCTAGGTTCATTACCTAACCTAGACCCCCTACTTCTCCTAGTCCTATTCAACATAGCCCTATTGTAACTCTTACATCTCTAATGGTTAGAACTATAAATAAGGCCTTTGTACCCTTAAATGGTATCCCTCACCTAAATCGATTTGATGATATCCATGTTACTACACTCAAAATCCTCCCATACTTCATAGGAGATAACTCTACCACTCCTATTAAACATATAAAATAGATTTAAAACCTTTATGTTATGGATAATGTGACTCATAATAATGTAGAAATGAGTCTACTAGATACCTCCTTAAAAGGCAAATCACTTTAGTGGTATAGAGGCATATCACCTGCCTCTATAAATATTTGGGATGAGTTTTGGGAACACCTATGTAAACACTTTGAAGATAGAAATGACCATTTGTGATTAGTAGAATAATTGACCACAATCAAAAGGGCCCCTCAAGAGTTTATAGTGGATTTTAACTATAGGTTTCAAAATAATTGGGATAGGATCCCAACAATAGTTAAACCCACCCTAAATTATGCCTTCTTATACTATTTGAGATCCATCAATTTTGATGTGGTAGTCATGATTTAGTCAATGAGTGGGATCATATTACTTGATGCCAATGAAGTGGAAATAATGAAAAAAAATTATCTCATTCAAATATGAAAGCTTACACCAAGGCCTTTTATTTTATTATTCCTAGAGATGTATCCTCATGTGCCTACCATTGCCCCCATACCCACATCAACCAATAATGAGCAGGTAGATAGATTGGTTGATCTTGAAGGGATAATCAAGGCAAAAAACAACAAGATAGTGGCCTTGGAAAGGCATTAAATTCCACCCCATAAACCCTAAATTATCACCAATTATAAAGAGCATAATGCATTCTAATTTTCAATATTGAATGTTGAGGAACTCACTATTCTAGTCAATAGGGTGTTCCTTAAGTAATTTTATTAAATATCATAAATTATCCTTGTACATAGTATTTTAGGTTTTTATTTTCTCTAAGTGTTATTGCATAGCTAATTTATTAATTAGTTTCTTTTTTGTATTGTTCCTTTATTAGGTGTTTAGGTGATGGTGTTTTTTTAGGTCTTTGTTGTGAGTGGTAAGGTTGCTATAGTCCTTGAAAACTTATAAGGTGATAAGTCTAATTATCAGTCCAAATAGAGAGGTCAACTTAGTTGAGTCACAACTATCACATGTGAGATAAGTGGTTATCTTGATTAGTAGGTAGGTTAACCCCTAGCAGTCACCAATGATGTTGATATCTTTCTACCCTTAGACCCAAAAATGATCAACTCTTATTTAAAAAACTTTATCAATTCTCTTATCATTTTCATAAGTCTTTAAGATGTCATGGTAGTCTAAGAAAGGGTCAATTGTGATTAGGATCATAGGTAGTGTTGATGCAGAAGATTACACCCTTGGTAGGAGGCCGAGCTCCTACCTTCTTCACACAACAATGGAAACTCCCCTCTCACCTGTGGGACCAGTGAAGCTAGAGGGGAGAGTCTCTAGATGAGGGCTAGCTCCCTCTGATGTATCTTTCTGGTCCTAGTTTCTCCTACTACTAAAAAATGAAAAAAAGGAGGGGATGAAAAGGGAGAAGGAGATGCTAAAAATAGAACCTAAGCCTAAAAATAGTAAAAGGTGATACACCAAAAAAGTTTGATCTACTCTGCCTAAACATACACTTTCCACCAAGAACCAACTCCCATACACTTCATCTGACATGATAAAACCTTTTGCATTAGTGGGTCAAGGGTCTATGGAGATACATGGAGGAAATAACTACTAGAGGCATTTTGAGACACACTTCAACAGCCTATCCACTTCACCTATACTCCTCTAAGGACACTTCTAACAGACATGTAAAAGGAAACTCAAAAAATGTACTATACATGCTAAACTCATTCTAAAAAAGCATTAATAAAATTACTTAACATATAATCAAGGCATAGACACATACTAAAGATACAAAACTCAGAATGGAGGTAAAAATGCTATGTTTCGATTCAAGGTAAAAATCTAGCAACTTTGCCTTACAAGCCTGAGAGATTTTTGGGTAGAGTTTTGCCTTAAGGATGAGAGTCCCTCCCTTTCTTGAATGAGAAGTTTATAATTTATAAAAAGACGAAGAGAAACTTGGTGCTTCCTAGGAAAGATTTTGGTGCTCTTTTTTACAAGTGGCCCATGTGCGTTCTGAACCTTGGGAAGAGGAAAACACTGTTATTGATGTCATTTCTTAGAAAAGGCCTATTGGAACAATGTTGTACAATCACCAAAATTGACTTTGGTGTTCAAACATTAATGTAAGAACATGGCCATGCCTCTTTTATGTAAATAGACTATTGTTTGTCCCCTCATAAATGCCAACTAGAGAAAAATAGGTCACACCGCTCATCTGCAATAACTCACCTTCCCTTTGCCACTTGAATGCTTTATCTTTTCTACTCCTTGTCTTCTTCTTGATCTTTTAGCCATCTGGGGTGATCTTCTGGTAGGTCCCTACATTCCTTGTAGCTCTTTCCATGATTTGGCTCTCAGGTAGTTCAAAACAAATGGCTACTTCACTACATTAAATTTGACATTCATGCAACCGTCACCCAATGGCTAGTTTGCTTTCTTAGATTTGACAGCTTTTAGGACATCACCATCCTTGGAAAAATTCATTGGGTTTTTTGTTTCAGGCTTTTTCCCTGTGGGTTTTCTGTTTTAGGCTTTTTCATGGATAAAAAGTCTATAGGAATTGGTTGCTTTGACTTTTTTGTGGGATCTTTGAATTTTTTTGCACCTTCAGGCCCTTTGAAAATCCTTTCCCTGAATTCCTTCAGGGCTTTTGTCTGAAGGAATTCCTTTAGACAATAAGTCTGAAGAAATTCTGACTTAAGACTTCAGTGTGCCTTTTGAATCGCTTTAGCTCTTTTAAAGCTCTCTCTACCCTCTGCAAGGGCTCCTGGGCCTTCGACTGTGCCCTTCAGCTCTCCTTGGAATGTTTCTTGCCCTTTTCAAGGGTGTTTAGATCTTGAACTTCCCTCTAGCTATAGGGCACACCCTTGAACCAAGCCGTTGAACTAACCCATTGAACCAAAATTGGTTTAATGGTTTAATCAATTTAATGGTTCAACCACTACGCACCGAGCTAATTGAACCAAGCCTTTAAACTGATTCATTGAACTCCTTGTTGAATCATCTATTAAACTAAGTGATGAACCAAAGCATTAAACTTAAGCATTGAACCAAATGATTAAACTAATTTGTTGAACCAGTTCAACGGTTTAATGTTGCGCACCGATGCCAAGTGAACTAAGTCGATGAACCATCCAATGAACCAAGTGTTTAAACCCACTGATGAACTAAGCACCGAAGTGTCAAACCAACTGAGTTGAACCAAGGCTTGAACCAAAGGTGTTAAACTAATGCGTTAAACCTATTCAATAGTTCAACACTTCAAGTGACTATTGAAACAAGCCCGTTGAACTCTTTTGTTTAAACCAAAAGCCATGAAGCAAGTGATGAACTAAGCTTGGAAATTGAAGTGATGGACTTAAACTAATGAACTAGGCTTTGAAATGGAGTGATTAAACTGCCAATTGAATCAAGGCTCGAACTAAGGCTGATTGAATTGCCGATTGAACCATGCAATGAACCAAGGCTGATTGAACCAAACGATTGAACCAAGCATTGAACCAAGCTCAATGGTTTAAGGATGCAAACCTTCTTCATGATTTTTCCTTAGACAAGAGCCTAAAGAAGCCTTGCAAAAACCTAGCACTCTCTAAATTGATCCTTCATGTGCTAAAGGACTAACCTGTTGAGTCTATAGAAATCCAAAACCTACAGAGTCCATAGATTTAGACCTATAGAGTCTATAGATTTAGACCTATAGAGTCCATAGAAATTTTGTAGAGTCCATAAAAATGAACATATTCATGAAAAATTAGAAAATGAAATGGCCTAGAATAGTAGGGACAAAAGGGGACCAATTTTTTGGCTTATTGGGCAAAAAATGGTCAACAAATTGGTGACTCCTAGGGGAAGCATGCCTGCTATGCTTAAAGACCAGTTGTCTTACAGTCCATTGGGCACAGGGTTAGATGCAGCTTTGAAGAAAGGTTAGAAATAGCCCCAAAAGATCCAAGAATCAAAATATGAAGCTTTTTACCCCACACACAAAAGGAAACACACAAGGCTAAAAACACTACTTGTGTAAACTGCACTTAGGGAAAGCAGGAAAGAAACTAAAAGCAAACTACTATATATAGCTAACCAAGAATGTTCACCTCCCTCCTGGATCAAAGGGAAAATTTCTTAAGTCCCCTTCTTAGCAAGAAGACTTATGGTGGTAGACAAGTGGCTAAAAGAAAAGGAGATTTGGTGACCTACTCCTCTTGCCTATCACCTGAGTTGGCTGTTATCCGAGTGGATCAGATTCAAACATGCTTCTGACATATATGTACTCTAGTTGTCCTTGGAAGCTTATTGAATGTTGGTCCCTCATACTAGTGCTCTTCACTAAGAAATCAGTGGCTACTAGTTAATCACCATAAGCCCTTTGATTTGTATAGTCCCTTTGCAATGCATCATGGTCTAACTTGTTTGCTTCTACTTCATTGTAGACTCTATCAGACTCATCCTCTACTTCCTTTTGGCCTTCTTAAAGAAGGGTGACTATGATGATGTCTGAAATAGACTCACAAAATGATTTCTCATCCCATAGAACATCACCTCTTTGTTCAAAGCTTTCTTCTTCAAGACATTCCTCCAAGAAGATAGACCTCTCCTTTTCCTCCTCAGTAATCAGGATCTCTAAATGTTCAAAGATATCTTCCTGATCTTCCTCCAACTTAGGCTCCTCAATGTAGTCATCCTCCTCATCAAAATAGAAAGGAAGTTCATCAAATAGAGGGGAAGAGATCTCACCATGCTTTTGTTCCTCCTCATACTATTGGAACATCTGTATGTATGTGTGACCTACGTCTTCTCCATTATTAATGAGGTCTTCACAAGGAGCATCGATGATGATATCTTCTTCATTTTCACTCATGACAACCTCTTGGAAAATTGTAAATTGGATCTTCTGTTCCTCACTCACCTCCTACAGAATAGGTTCCTCCTTGAGAAGGGGTGAAGTGGGAAAACTGTGTAGAAAAGGAGGCAGTCCTAGAGTTAGAATCAAAAGATTCTCCTCTTTCTACTTGACTAGCACTTCATCAATATCAGGTATGGCCTAATAGCTCTCTTGGAAGTGTGTAGATGGGGTGTGTTCAGACATAGAATGTGCCATTAGGTTTGAACCATCCATCACACACTAGATGAGGAATCTCTCTTTAGATTCCAACTCTACAATTTTCCTAGCTAGATCTTCTTGGAAGAGCCTTTCTTGGAGATCACAGGAATCATGGGTAAGAGCAGCTTTATATTTTTTAAGGTTTTGAGCAAAACCTTTCTTCTCCTCTTTCTTTCCCCATGATTCCACTATTTTCCCCTAGGTCAGGAGGTTGCCATCAGGGTGAAAGATCTCAGAATTGGAATTTGCCCTTTTGTTTAAAGGACAACTAGGAGGGTTGTTTGGGGGGATGCCATAAAAAGGCTAAACTTGATCAAAATTATAGGAAAGACAACAAGGTCCATGATTTTGTGTAGAGGGATTATACATACAAAGGTGATTTCTTAATGGCATCAGGTTATTTAACCAGTTGATTCAACTCAGAGTCACCATTGGTGTTGATGTAAAATCCTCCAAAGGCTAGTCAATTAAAAAACACACCAAAAATGCTTTAACTCTTTGGACACAACTTGTCCTAGTTGGTCCCACCAGGCATGCCAAAAACTGTTGATGTAGTGGATTGCACCTGGGGGTAGGACGCCTAGCTCCTGCCCTTCCACATGCAATAATGGAAACTCCCCTCTCACCTATGGGACCAGTGAAGCTAGAGGGGAGAGTCTTTAGATGAGGGATAGCTCCCTTTGATGTATCTTTCAGGTCCTAGTTTCTCTTACTGCTAAAAAATGAAAAAAAAGGGGGGATGAAAAGGGAGAAGGAGATGCTAAAAATAGAACCTAAGCCTAAAAAAAGTAAAAGGTGATACACCAAAAAAGTTTGATCTAATCCACCCAAATATAAACTTTCCACCAAGAACTAGCTCCCATACACTTCATCTAACATGAGAAAACCTTTTGCATTAATGGGTTAGGGGTCTGTGGAGATACAAGGAGGAAATAACTATTAGAGGCATTCTGAGACACACTGCAGCAGCCTATCCACTTCACCTATACTCCTTTAAGGACACTTTTGATAGACCTGTAAAAGGAATCTCAAAAAATGCATCAGACATGTTAAACTCATTCTTAAAAGAATTAAGAAAATGAATTAACACAAAATCAAGGCATAAATACATACTAAAGATGCAAAACTCAGAATGGAGGTAAAAATCTAGCAGCTCTGCCTTACAAGCCCAAGAGATTTTTGGGTAGAGTTTTGTCTTAAGGCTAAGAGTCCCTCCCTTTCCTGAATGAGAAGTTTACAATTTATAGAAAGAGGAAGATAAACTTGGCACTTCTTGGGAAAGATTTTGGTGATCTTTTCTGCAAGTGGCCCATGTGTGTTCAGAACCTTGGGAAGAGGAAAACACTATTACTAATGTCATTTCTCAAAAAAGGCCTACTAGAAAAATACTTTACAATCACCAAAATTGAATTGGCATTCAAACATTAATGTAAGAACATGGCTGCACCTCTTTTCTATAAACAAACTACTGTTTGTCCCCTCATAAATGCCAACTGGAGAAAAATAGGTCACGCTGCTCATCTACAATAACTCACCTTCCCTTCACCACTTGCATGCTTTATCTTTTCTACCTTGTCTTTATCTTGATCTTTTATCCCTCTGGGGTGATCTTCTGGTAGGTCGCTACATTACTTGGGGCTCTTTCCATGATTTGGTGCTCAGGTAGTTCAAAATAAATGGCTACTTCACTGTATTAAATTTGACATTCACGTAGCCGTCATCCAATGACTAGTTTGCTTGCTTAAATTTGATGGCTTTTGGGATGTCACCATCCTTAGAAAAATTCATTGGGTCTTTTGTTTTGGGCTTTTTCCTCATGGGTTTTCTATTTTAGGCTTTTTCCCATAGATAAAAAGTATGCGGGAATTGGCCGCTTTGACTTTTCTACAGGCTCTTTGACTTTTTTTGCACCTTCGAGCCCTTTGAAAATTATTTCCCTAAAGTCCTTTAGGCCTTTTGTCTAAAGGAATTCCTTCGAACAAAAAGTCCAAAGAAATTTTGACTTAAGTCTTTGGTGCACCTTTTGAATCCCTTCGGCTCTTTTGAAGCTCTCTCTACCCTCCGCAAGGGCTCTTAGACCTTTGGCTATGCCCTTCGACTATCCTTGGAATGTTTATTTCCCTCTACAAGGGCATTTGGATCTTGAACTACCCTCCAAATGTAAGGCACACCCTTGAACCAAGCTATTGAACCAACCCATTAAACCAAAATTGGTTCAATGGTTCAATTGGTTTAATGGTTCAACCACTATGCACTGAGCCCGTTAAACCAAGCCTTTGAACTGATTCATTGAACCTCCTTGTTGAAAAATCTATTGAACCAAGTGATGAACCAAATCATTGAACTTAAGCATTGAACCAAATGATTGAACTAATCTATTAAACTAGTTCGATGGTTCAACACTGCACGCTGATGCCTAGTGAACTAAGCCAATGAGCCATCTAATGAACCAAGTGTTTGAACCCACTGATGAACTAAGTGCCAAAGTGTTGAACCAAGGCTTGAACCAAAGGTGTTGAACCAATGCATTGAATTGGTTCAACAGTTCAATGCTTCAAGTGACTGTTGAAACAAGCTCATTGAACTCTTTTATTTGAACCAAAAGCCATGAAGCAAGTGATGAACCAAACCTAGAAATTGAAGTGATGGATTTGAAGTGATGAACTAGGCTTTAAAATAGAGCGATTGAACTACTAATTGAACCAAGGCTCGAACCAAGGCCGATTTAACTAGGCATTGAAGCAAGGCCGATTGAACTAAGAGATTGAACCAGGCATTGAATCAAGTTTAATGGTTCAACGATGTCAACCTTCTTCATGATTTTTCCTTAGATAATAGCTCAAAGAAGCCTTGTAAAAACATATCACTCTTTAAATTGATCCTTCATGCACTAAAGGACTAACCTATTGAGTCTGTAGAAATCCAAAACTTGTAGAGTCCATAGATTTAGACCTACAGAGTCCATAGAAATTTTGTAGAGTCTATAGAAATGAATAGATTCATGCAAAATTAGAAAATGAAATGGCCTAGAATAGTAGGGATAGAAGGGGACTGATTTTTTGGCCTATTGGGCAAAAAATGGTCAATAAGTAGCATGTTCATATGGTGTACTAATGTCATAATGTGATGTGGTAGTCACCATTTCACCTTATTTAAACTTGTGTCAAGGTTACATCTTATGTTGATCATGTCCAAGAATCCACACCAAGTCATAGTATGACCATTTTCTAGAATCATACATGATATGATGACCTATGATGTTGTAACCCATGGCTAGTCATGTGTTCATTAAAGCATGCCAAGAACTTGTAAAAATTGTCAAAAACAAGGGTATTGGAGATAATATGAGTGAATAATGGTAAATTTTTTTCAAGCATTTAACCTATTTTAAAGTTTCTTAGTAAATGTTAAGGTAAATACTTCAATTTTTATTACATTTGATATGATGTATGTATTGCCTTCAAGGGGTGTCCAAACCATGTGAATAGTGTTATTGTTTCTCTTAAGATAGTATTAAATCATCAAGTTAAAGTGCTTCCAAACTGTTTTATATTCATTATAACGTCATAACAAGGTGGTTTTATATGTGAAAAAGGTCTTTTTTAGAAGTCAAATACCCTTCATTCACCAAAAGGGTCCATACACACTTGAAAAAGTGATTTTTAATCTTCCCTCGATATGTACCCTTTGATTTTAAAATGTATTTGACCTATATTTTCCCTTATATTAGCATCTAATGGGTTCTTAATATCTCAATCATAAAAATATATATAAATGATGTTTTACAAGTGCTTTCAAGACTTGTATGGTCAAGTAAGGGTTAAAAGAGGTCAACCATCTCATGAGGTATCCATTGAAAGCATCAAAATGAAATATTAATGTCTCAAATATGTAGAGAAATGTAGAAAAGGTAGTAGAATCTCCATTAATCTCTTGGAAAGCTCATAAGAGTTAGTTTGAGTTGGACGGTATAATCTATATAAAGAGAGAGTAAGAAGCCAAGCTCTAGGTCAGAGGTAGAATCCCTAGTGGGATTGAAATTAGTGGCACTGGTTTATAGGTCAAATACCTAGGCTTTATAAATAATTATTAAGACTCTTAGGTGGTATTAAACCCTATACAAACCCCATAAGCTGAGTTATAGGCAAATTTAAGAAAATTTCAAGCTCTTTGTGACAAATTGAATATGGGGAAGATATACAAATGTATGATGAGTTTCATAAAATCCTCTAATCATGCTCTCATGGCACATAAAATGATATATCTACATCTATTCTTCCATGGTTGGCATGTTGTAGTTTTATGTTTTATAATTTGTGTTTCATGAAGATGAATGGTAAAGGCATTCCAATCCAAGAGTCTAAAGTATTGAAAACAAAACATCACAAAGTAATTTGTAGATATGATATGAAAAAACAAGGTAAATCATATATTATTTATAATTAATCATTATGGAGCATGATGTTACAAATTAAATCACTTACTTATATAGGCAAGGTGAAATACTGAACTAGTTAAACTAGCCAATGTGGGATAAATATTCACTCAAGAAAAAAACCACTCCAAGATGAAATAACTATCTATAACACTATAAAACATGAGAAAATACATTAAATACATACTATAACACTCCCCCCCAAGTGAAGTTAGGGGTTAACAAAAGCCAAAAAATAAATAGTGGCATATCCACAGTATGAGTCCTGACAAATAGGCATGATAATGTACTCATGTATAATATGTATCAATTAAATGAAGATGGAATATATCATCATGAACACCACCATGGATAAATTTTGAAACCACAAGCATGCCACATAACTCAAGGAAATGAGGTGATGCAAAAGGCTTCATGAAGATGTTTACAACCTATTGATGAGTTAGAATATACTTTGAACTGAGAATGTTATCCTGAATGTGCTATATAATGAATTGCATATGTACCTCAATGTTCTTGGTCCATTTATTCTCAATTGGGTTTCAATATATAGGAATTTCACTATGTTTAAACCAAAGTACATTGGGTAAACCCAACATGAAGACGAACTCTATCAATAACTAATGAAGCCAAATAACATTTTAACTCACTATAACTACTACCCTATACTCAACCTCTATAGATGAAAGTGTAATATCCTACTACATATTACACAACCAAGAAATATGTGAATAACGAAGACAAAATTGTCACCAAAAGTGGAATGCATATCATCAAGAGAACATACCTAATCTAAATCACTATATCCAACCAACTGAGTAGAACCCTTGGTGTAGTATAATTCAAAATGAATAGTGCCTTGAAAATATCATAAAATCTTATTGGTAGCCTATCAATTACTATCATCAAGGTCATGTGCAACCCTAGATACAAGCCCAAATACAAATGAAATGTCAAGGTGAGTATGGGTCAAATACATAAGAATCCCTACCATCTACCCATATAATATAGGATCACAAAGTGGAGTAGTATAATAGGCATTAAGAGTCACTCCATATGGAAAAGGAGGACTTGGCTTACAATAAACCATGCCAAAATGTTGAATAAGATCAAGGGTATACTTTTGCTAACTCAAATAGATCCCTGTATCTAACTATAAAATATGTAAACCAAATAAGAAATGTATAAGGCCAAGATATATCATGTTAAACTATGCTAACATTGCCCACTAAATACTCTGAATCTAAGATGAGGAGATGCCTATGAAAATAAAATCATCAACATACAATAAAAAAATAATAATGTCCTCCATAATATGTTGAATATACACTATGGGATTAGATTGGTAATGAACAAAGCCAATGGATAGAATAAATGAGTCCATATTCTCATACCAAGCTCAAGAGGCTAGTTTGAGACCATAAAGAGACCTCCTAAATTAGAAAATAAGAGAATAATTGTGAACAAACCCAATAAGTTACTCCATATATTTCCTCATGAAAGTCTCCATGTAATAAAACACTCTTAACATCTATTTGATATACTATCCAAACCTATGATGTAGTAATAGAAATTATAAGGCAAACTTTATCCATCTTAGCAACAAGTGCAGAAGTATCAGAATAGTCAATACCTTCAAATTTTGAGAATCCTTTTTTAGTAATGCATGCCTTATATTTGTCAATGGACCCATCAGCTACATACTTGGTGTGGTAAATCCATTTTCACCTAACTAACTTTCTCCCCTTATGAAGAGTGACCAAATCCAAAGTATGATTCTTCATCAATGAATAATACTCATATGCCATTACATCATCCCACTCCTATATCCCATGAGCTTGTGAAAACAAATATGGATCCCTAGAGAATTCCTGACATAAAAGTTTAGTACCTTCAAAATGTGGAAGATTTTGTTGAGTAGATGGAAGATATTTAATGAAAGGTTTTGCCTTAAAAACTATAGTATGTGCCCACCTAGACATAATGGTAACATTAGTGTAAATAGGATCCTCATCCTTTATAACCTCCTCATAAATGTCCTAAACTAGATCCTCAAAGAATGAATCTTTGAGAGGAGGTGATTCATCAAAAGAATAATAAGAATTCATGAAAGAAGATGAAGATTAATGAGATGTGAAGTGATCACCAAAATGTACATGTGTTTTAAAATTAACATCGTGAGTATCAGGATCTAAAAAGTTATAATCTCTCATGTCACCATAATACCCTACAAAAATCAAAGGTTTTCTCTTTTTGTCCAATGCTTTCCTTTTCTTATTTGGTACAAACACCCAAAAAAGGCTCCTAAAGACTCAAGAAATGAGACATCGAGCTTGGATCTAGACCAAATCTCCTCTAGAGTCATATTCTCAATTACTTAATGTGGTGTGTGGTTCTAAATGTAATTCATGTAATTAATTACCTATGCCCAATAGATAGGAGGTAAGTCTCACGATTGCATCATGAAGTTAGATATCTCCTTTAGAGTTTAGTTCTTCCTTTCTACTAAAACATTATAATGAGGGGTATGTGTAATGGAATCTTGTTGAATAATATCATGGACTACTAAAAAATTAGATATCTCTCAACTAAAATAATCCCCCCATTATTTGTATAAAGCTTATTGATGCAACTCGATGACTATTTCTTGACCAAATACTTAAATAATTTAAAGTGAGAAAATACTTCACTCTTTTACTTAAGGAAATATACCCAAATACACCTTTCTAATTTATCAATGAAGATAAGTGCATATATAGCTCCGTTGAAATGAGTAAGAAAGACCATCAAATCACCGTGCACAAGCTCAAGTGGTGAATAAGCTCTCATGAACATACCCTTAGGAAATAAATCTTGGAGTTTTTTCCATAAAGCACAACTAGGGAAAACTCCATAAAGATATGAAACTATAATAAGACCCTTTACCATAATATGAGTTCTCAATTCCTTCAAATATCTATAGTTTAGGTGTTCAAATCTCTCATGACAAAGATAACTCTTAGAATCTACATGAGAAACTTAGCACATCCCTATAGGAGGAGTATCATCAAAACCTTCAAAATAGTAAATTTGAAAATTGTGATCAATAATACCTTATTTAATATGTGTTTTTAGCTTTAATAAAGCTTGAACTTTAGCACCCTAAGGTGTGAAAGTCACTATCTTTCGCTAACCAGAATAAAAAATATGATACACCAAAAGTAGATTAGTGGTGATGTATAAAACATATAACGAATCATTGATGTAGACAACATATAATTTTATGTCACATTTCACTTAACATAAATGAACAAAGAATATCAAAACTTGATGTTGGAAGTGGAACTCAGACCAAGTGATATAAAAGACTCCTTGGTAGAATTCATATGGTGTGAAACACCAAAATCTAGGACCCAACTATCTAAAATAGGTATATATGATCTCCCAACAACATTAAATTTTATCCCATGTGCATGAGATGGAGAAGGAATATAGATATAAATTTTGTGTTTCTTAACAACATCCTCTAGGTCTTGTAGTTTTTTGAAACACCTAGACTCTTCATGACTAGTCCTCCCACAATAGGAGCAAGATAGGTTAGACTTATTCTTAGATTTAGAAGATGGTTTGGGTTTAGATGTAGTAGTGTTGGGCTTAGGTTCATTTTGAGGTGAAAGAGGAGTGCTCTTATTCTTACCCTTAATCTTAAGATGTGAGGCCACAATGCCTTTTGAGAGTTGGAAGACTCAAGGTGAGATAATTTGGATTCCTCCCTAGTAAGTCTCTCACAAAATAAATTTAGATTTGGCATTTTTAATGTGTTACCTAAGGAATACATACTAGAGAAAAAGTTAGAAGCAATGATTTTGAATGGGCCACTCAAATTAGACAAGATCAAGTACACACACTCCTCATCCCTTTTATCTCATCCACTCCCCTTCAACTGTGTAAACAAATTCTTAAATTTAGTGAGATAGTCTACAATGGAGGTAAATTCATCTAGATTTAGTGAAGTAAGCTCCACTTCAAGCTACATCGCTTGAAAATGATCTACTTTCCCAAAAAAAACCTTTAACTTAGTCCACATTTTTAATGGAGAATCACACCCATCAAAATGAATCAAAAGACTATCACTCACATATCCCCCAATCAAGCCCATACATTCTTCAAACTTACATTTATGCTAATTTTTTTCAAATTCACATATGAATTGTGGTTTTATTTCATTCATTAAGGACCACTATCCTTTGTGATTTATGATTGTGTCCTTTTGAGGTATCTATATATGGTAATTATGTGTAGTAAAAAGCTCACAATGGTCAACACTAGAAGTAGAATCCATCTTAACAATCAATAAAGAGAAAAAAGAATGCAAAGGGTGCACAAGAAATGGCACCAAGATAACTCTCCAAAATATTATATTATAATACCCACCAATTTGTCACTTTATAAAAAAATAGTGTGTTTTTATAATTCAATGACACCAATAGATAGATAATAAAAAAATATACACTTTTGGAAACAAAAATAAATTAAATCGGAGTTGTGATTCAAAATTTACAAGCATTATGATATCCCATAAAAACAACAAAATAGAAAATAAATAGTCATCAAACCACTCATTGGAATCAAAATTTAACCATAGAATTAGAAACTCCAATCAATTTGAAAAAATATCCTCCTAGTTAATGTTATGCTTGTGCAAGCAAACTATGCTTCCTCTTGAGGCAAAAAATCAGCTTAGAAATCAAAAATGAATAGACCCAGCTATTTTGAGAGGAAAGAAAAGGTGATTTACTATTGTTTTTAGCTCTAAATATAAAATAAGGACACCTTATTCTTTATGCATAAAGATTAAAGATATATATCATATTTTCCACTTAATAAAAAATTAAAAATAGTTAGTAAAATTGCCATAACTTTTGCATCTCTTAATAAAATTAAGAAATTAAAAATGATCCAAAAATATAAAATCAAGGTGCATAAAACCTATAAATTTTTTTATGAGATGCATCATAGATCAAGATAAATATGTATAAAATACCAAGATGCCAATAATATTCCTTGTTTTATATCTTCCTCTAAGCAAAGACAATGTAGATCTTATGCTTTCTTTGTAGCTATGAAAATCAACACAGTCCAACAGATTTCTATGCTTCCTTTATAGATCAAAAAATTTATCAAAATGTCTTATATTCTTAGAAACAAACTTTATATCTGATGCCTTAAATCAAAAAATCACTTTTGATCATAGTAGATCTGGTGTTTTCAATGCCAAACCAATATTTATCCTCCAATGCCTTGCTTCTCTTACAAGCACCTCTCTAATACAGATCTAAAACAAGAAATAAAATGAAAAACCTTTATTTGTAATGTAAAATCACCAATTTATATAAAATTATGAATAAAATAATATCTAAAACAAATAAAATAAGCTAATTCTAAAAAAATGCCTTATCAAGTGAAAGAAGCAGATCTCCACGATCAAAAAATTGAAATCAAAAACTTCAAAAGTGATGAAATATTCAAAAAGTATTGAAAATTTGTACCTCTCATCTAAACTCAATGATTTTCCAATAAGGACACCTCTTTCCTCAATGGAAATCAATTATTCACTTCCTCTTCATTTCCCCTCTAAGGATAAAAATAACACACTCTCTTTAAAGCTTTAATGATAATGTCAGATTGGTAAGAGGGAAAGAAAAAAATGGATTGAGGATTTGTGACAAGGGAAGAAGTAGTGGAAATTGAAATTTCTAAATCAAATTTGTAGAGATGTAGATGGGAACAACACCTCATAGCTCTAGTACCATGTTAGGAATGGTAAAGACATTCCAACCTAAGAATCCAAAGTGTTGGCAACAAAAAATTACAAATGAAGTTGTAGATATGATATGAAAAAAGAAGGAAAATAATATATTATTTATAATGAAGCATTATAGATCATGCTAGTATAAATTAAATTACTTTATTATATATGCGAGGTGAAATACTAAACTAGCTAAACTGGCCAATGTGGGATAAAGCTTCACATAGGACAAACTCACTACAAGATTAAATGGCTATCTAAAACACTAACAAACATGAAAAAAATCATGAAATACATAGTCTAATAGAAAAAAATTATAAGGATGATCATTGAATATTTTCTATATTACCCCCATGCTCCTCATAAACTCCAAATGGACACCCATGGGTCATATTAGATATCCTTCAAGTCTCTTCAATGCCCACCAAGTGAAAGAAGGAGAAAAGCTTCAAGCATAAATTAACTTGCTCTCATAGATACCAGTCTCAAGGTTGAAAGTATATGGATGATGCCTTCTTTAGATTGTATGGGTGATTCAATAATATGGAAGAATTCCTCTTTCAAAGGAAAAAAATTCGACATGGCCCTCAATACCAACACTCACAAACTAGCTCTAAATGAATCCATTTTATATTTAGCATAGTTTAAGGTTTATTTTCATTGTTTAAGGTTTTAAATGATCCATAGGTTTTTCTCCATTAAGATTCTTGATTCACCCATTAAAATGTAATACCTTGTTGGATACCTAGGTTGGGGATGATTAGGTCTCAATATATGGCTTTGAGTAGAGAGGATCAATCTAAATGAGGTCTCACAAAAACATCTAGTTCACAATGAATAAATCAAGCCATTTCCACCTTATAGTGAGCCTTGTCTCCCAAACTCAAAACTTCAAAAGACTGAATAATACACCTACAAGTAGAATGGTAACACATAGGATTACTTGCGTTTTCAATTAATATTTCAAGTTTTAAGGAAGATGGGAAATACAAATTATTATAGGAGTAATTTTTTATGATTAATGAGATGCATAAAGACCTGTTGAATAGAAAAATATACTCACATAATAAATGACCACCTACAAGTCCATCTTAGGGACGAGGTGTCACACTGGTCTATATACAAACTTCTCAAAAGGACTTATATATTTTAAAGAAGATACACACATAAAAGTTTCATAGACCTAATTAAACACACCCTCAATAGGGTTTTAAGAATATCAAATATGATAAAAGACCATAATCAATAGATTATCACTCTAGGTATGTAGTTAAGACCCCAAATGATCAACTACAAGTAGCTCAAGTTGTTTTTAAGCTTGAAGAGATAATAACATGCATAATAATAAGTTTTGAGATAACATGGGTAGATAAAGTGTTTGAAATAATTTGATAGAATAGATAACTAAGGATAAAGTTCAAGAATAGATGATGAAAACAAACTCATTATGACCCTATAGATATATTCTGTATATACCTATAAGACTGCCTCATAGCTTAGTTGGTCTTTAAATTGAGAGAAGGGCCTACTTAGTTTAAATAAAAATATATTAGAGAGGATTATACCACATATAAATTATCTTATATATATATCTATCATAATCCTCATATGATCCTCTCAGTGAGTGAGAAATGCTATCAAGTTGATAAGCCTATATAAGCCTGCTAAATCTAAGATCCCACACAGGCCTATGTGTGTATAATTAAAAGAGTGGTTGTTGAAGTAAGGATGGACACAAGTACAATAAGGTGTTGATAGATCTAAGTGAACATTATATGAGGGTTAAAACTCCCTTAGAAGTGAGGAAAGGAGGAAATATATATTACTCAATGTTTCATGTAAATTTTCACTTTAAGTTCTAGGGAAGAGAGAAAAGAAAATCGATATGGGTGTGGTTGAAAAACCTATTTGTTTATGCATAAATTGAATAATTTTTTTTAAATGGCTCCTATTTCACTAAGGAGGAAGACCTATAGATAATAAATCACTATCACAAACTTTTTTTAGATAGATAGTTAGGTGGATTGCCTAGTGATAACTAGATCTCAAAAGTGAGGGCTTCCTTAGGGACTATCAATCCACATGTTTAAAAAAATTAAGTTCAAAAAATTGGAAATAATTTACTTGAATCAATAATCAAAAGGTACTAAAATTGAAGGCAAGAATACTTGCTTGGAAAATACACTAGAAATGATCAAATTAGTGATAAACTAATTAATACTAGTGCTAAGGGGTTGGGGTATGCTTCAAAAAATTTGAAAGAGGTTTGTGAGTGATCAAAAACATAGAAAATCAAGTTTGGCTGAGGGTGAGTGTGTGAAAGTAGATTTATAGTTTTCACTACCACAATGACCATCTATGGTTAGGGTGACCATCAGTGGTTAAGTTGACCATTAGTGGTCAAGATGACCATCAGAAGTTGTGCAGACCACTGATGGTTGAGTCAACCATCGATGATTATTGTGTGAGTTTTGGGTTGTTAAATTATTGAATAACGATATCTCAAAAATGGATTCTGGGAGATGATCAAGGTATATATTGATTATAAAATGGAAATAAAGTATATGAATATTGATAAATAAGTACTTGGCTTACCAAAAGTTGATTGAATGAGTGGTTAAAGTAGTTATCCTATTGGTGGAATCTAGATTAATTCTAGTAGAGTAATAGTATTCAAGAACTTGTTTGAGAGGTGATGGCAAGTTAGCTCTCAATGAGATTTTTGATGATGCTTGATAATATTGATAATTTTTATTAACCTACAAAATAAAAATCTTGAATCCTTGAGATCTTGATAATTATTGTAGATCCATTTGACCTCCCATACCTCTTTCTCTTATAAGCATAAGTAAGAGGTGGAAGTGAAGGTGAAATAAACTATATAAATATAAATTATCCATGAAAAGGCTCACAAAAATATTTAGATAAGCTATATTTATAAAATTAATGTGGGTGATTTTCATGTGCTTTATTAAGGAGGTGGACCTTGACTATTGATGGTTAGGGTTTCCCATGGTGACTATTGATGGTCACCTTGATTGTCGATGGTTAGGTTCCAAAGGAAAGATATCTTGAAGGCCAAGTTGATTTATTTTGTGAAACTAGCTATGAATGGGCTTGGTTAATCCAAATTAGTTTAGGTTGGTCCTAAGAGGGTCCTAGCTAGGTCTAAGGGATTTTTGACATTCAAAAGTGTAGGTGTGTATATTTCCAATGTCTAAATTTTGCCCCTTTTTATTATGATATGTTCATGAATGAGCTACAAAACTAAAAATGAAGTATAGGTCAAAGTTTTGGTTTCCCTAAAAGTAGGAATAGGTGTTCCCCCTAAAATTGAGTTCATGAGGTGAAACTAAAATTAGGTTAGGGTTTGATAGATGGTATTTGGTAATGGAAATGGGTGAATGAGAGGTTGGGTACTTGAGACTTAAACCTGCACACAAATTTTGATAAATAAATGTGATAGCCAAGATCACATATAGACTAGGTTTCTAATGTTGGTAAAAATAAGGGTTGATGCCAAGAAGGACAAGTGAACCGTGTGACCGCCTATAGGAATGGCATCTAGAAACACTTGTAAATGTGAGTCCCCTAGGAAAATTTTGTGTATCTAATGGGTATTCAAGGTAGGAAGTGCTCCTAGGGAAAACATAAATGGCTCAAGTGTCACAAGTATCTAAGGTAGGAAGTGTTCTTAGGGAAAACATAAATAGGTCAAGTGTCATGGGTATTTGAGGTAAGAAGTTCTCTTGGTGAGACACAAGTAGGTCAATATGTGTGAGGTGGCATAAAATTTTAAAAGGGTCAATATCGCAATGTTGTCACTACAGTCAAAAGACTAGGCAAAAAGTGTTACAAATTACATGCCATATAAGATAAAATAGACTAATAGTAAGCTGATGAGGTGGTTAGGTTGGTTAGAGAAGGAAATATTTAAAAGTGGGAAAAACCTATTTTAGTTATGCTTAAAAATCATAGTTGAATTTGAGAAGTGTCAAATTGGGGTTTCCTAATAGTAGATAGTCGGGGATCTAAAAAGGTGACATTCAATGGTTACCCTGACCATCGAAAGTTAGGGAAAACCTCAAAAATCCACCAAGTAAAAAGTAAAAAAACATTACTTTTACTCATTGTAACTTTTGTGTTGGGTTGACTTGGATCTAGTGATTGCGGTGTGTGTGGAGAGAGTTCTTGTTGAGTTGGTGACTGCTCATTAGTTGGAGGAGTGTGAGTGTGATTTTTTAAGGTCCAAGATGTAGGGAGCATGTGGACGTGTCTAAGTATCTATTTTTAGGCTTTGACCATGGTAGAAATTGAGGAATGAGGTAGGTAGTGTATTTAATTCATAGTTTTTGGTTGAAATTTATTGTTTGTACTACTTGGGTAGGTAGGTTAATATAGCTAGTAGAAGTATTTTCGGCCCATTATGCCTTGGGTATGTTTTTATGGGTTTGGGGTGAATTTGTGGGTAAATTTAGAAATTGATGGGGGGGTTAGAGTTGGGTTGGGTAGGTATTATTCTAGGTTTTTGAGTTGATTAAGATGGTGTTTGCATAGTTAAATGAAGTAAGGGTGTTTTATTGTTGGTGATCACCATGACTATTGGTGGTCAACTAGGGTAGGTGGTTTTTAGGGTAATGGTAGGGGTAGGGTTTAGGGTTAGGGTGAGTTTAAGTTTAGGCTTAGGGTAAGGTTAAGGGTTAGGGTGAGTCTAGGTTTAGGTTTAGGGTTAGTTTAGGTTTAGGTTAGATGGGTAAAAAGTTGGGGTAGATAAAAATAGTATTGACTAAGACAAGTGTTTGATTTGATGTATTCCAAAGAGTAGATTCAGATGCATCATGACATTCCATACATCTTTCTTTAGATACATGTAGGGATGACTCTAGAGGACTAGACCCATATGGAGGAGGTAGTGTTGGGGGTTATGAGGCACTACCAACATGTGCCTCGAGAAACATCTTTAGTTATAGAAATCATCGAGAGATAGGATCATGCTATGAACACTTTATTTTTCTTGATTAGGTAGATGACTATTCTCCTTGAGGACATTCATAGGATTACCAAGCTCCCACTATGTGGTGAGGTGATTTATCATATAGAGCATGAGGAGTGAGAAACTTTTCTTGAGTAATTATATGGGGATGAGAGTCATCAAGTCTAATGACATGTTAGGGGATTTTAGTACTCAAAATTGTATTAGATAGTTATAGATGAGAGGAGGCTCATGACCATGCTTATAATCACAGTGACATGTTTTGGGCTTCTATATTTGAGTAATAAGAGATTTCCCTATTTGTTATTGGGTGTTTTGTTGGAGCTACTTCTTGATAGGATGGTATTTAGTTGGGTCCCTATTTTTCTCATGTAGATATATGGGGAGATATGTGGGTCTAAGAACCATAGGAGATAAGGTATTAGTGTCAACCTAGTTCTACATTGTTGGCCCTATGAGAATATTCAAGTGCTTAGACTAGTAATATTGATGTGGTTTGACTATACTTAGATAGATTTCTCTATTGGCTTCTTGTGATGGAGGGATGATATGGTTACATCAGGTGCAAGAGGTGGTGCCCACAATGTTAAGTGGTTTATGGGTGCACTAGGTGCACTAATGGTTGGAGACATCACCTAGAGGCCATATATTTAGTTTTCATTATGGACAAAGTATATGACGTAAACCCTCACCCTTTAGAGTTATAGATGGATCATTGGTAGGTGAGAGGGGGAGGCGGAGTTACTTCTATTTGTAAGCTACATTAGTAGTTTGGTTTAATATAAGGTATCCTAAGCCTATTTCTAAGGTATAGGAGGGAGGATTTAGAGGTTATATTGTTAGTACCCTAACTTGCTCCTAGAGTTTTAGATGGTGGATACAAAGAGTTCCCTATTAGGACATTGATAGATGATGTTGGGTATACAAATAGATATGCAGCTTGGTATTATCCCATATATGCATTATGGATATACGACCTAGTATTAGCCCATATATGTATTTGTAGATGTTGGTGGAGATGATGAAGGTGTGATGCCAATGGTTGTAGATCTAGATTGTGATGATGGATAGGTAGGGGGATTTAGTTATAACCCAGGCATAGGTACAAACTTTATAGGCATAGGTGACCACATTGTAGGGACAAGTTATGACATTATAGGCATAGGTAATGACCCTAACTGGTGAGAAAGATTAGGTGAGGATCTCACTTGGGTTGGTGACATAGGAGAGAGATTCATTGAGGTAGAGGGTAGGGGTGGCCACAATAACAATAGGAAGACCACTAGACATAGTGCCACAAGCATGTTATCTAGCCACTATAGAGGAACTCAGGTATTATGAGGCCATAGTGTTAGCATAGCTTCCTCTTGAAATGAGATATGGTGAGTACTAGGCTAGATTAGTAGGGGGTCCCTCTATAGCTACTCCAAGATAGTGGGATTCTATAGGTGGCCATGTAATGACACCAAGGGGGACACCACCAAATGGAAGTGCAGGTGTAGGTACAAATGGATCTAGTAGTAGTGGCATAGGTGCATGTGGGGTCAATAGTAGTGATGTCCCATGATCATGTTGTAGACATTTCTTGATATATATTAGTAGCAATAGGTGTACACTATTTTGATACTAGCCTATGTGTTGATGTAGCAAGATGTAAATTTTATGAGAGAGAGGTTATACATTGTTACATGTATTATTTATGATGTGTTGTATATGTTTTATGGTGTTATATATGATGTTGTAGATAATGTATGTTTATGTTTTACATGATATTTTGGACATTTATGTTTATTCTTATGGTTTATGGTCTATGGTTTCTTGCATATACATTATGACATGTTGACTCAGTAGCTTAAGCATGTGATGTTTGAAAGATAGTTATGATGATTTGATTTTGTTCATGGATATGATAGGATGTGTTATGGATGGATATATGGTATATGATTATGTAATCATTAATGTCTTCAGTTATGGTTATGATGATGTGATTTGCATGAGATATATTGTGGTAATGTTATGGATAGATTAGTAGATGAAATATGATATGGTTCATGATGTTTTGATTATTGATTTTGCTTATGCTCATGAGAATGAATTAGGATATATAAATCTTGACATGATGTTTTTATGGTAGATGGATAGGATTATGTATATGGCATGATGTGATATAATGCACTTTTATGATGTTTTGATCATAAATAGGTAGATGATGTGGTTCATAGAGATATCTCATAATGTTATGCTTTTGATTTGATATTTGTTGTTTATAATCATGGAGATAAAATGTGGATATGGATAAAGATGTGATTAGAATACATAAATTAAGTAGATAACAAACTAAATGTTTAAGATGGTGAGAGGAATCATGAGAGGTACATCTCCATGAACCAATGATAGATAAGAAAAGAAACATGATGACTCTTAATTGGTAAGAACAAAAAAGAAACCCAGATTGAGATCAATTAGTGAAAATAAGCCTTTCAAATGTTTCACATTAGTGTGTTTTAGTTGGTAAATGGGTATTTTGATCACATTACATCAAGTAATCTCATAATCTTGTGTATATGATATATGGGGAGAGGCCAAGTGTAATCGGAACCTTTTGTGAGACTATCATGCCTCTTCTATAAGCTTCCAAGAGGATAGTCTATACAAGTCTATGCTCATATATAAAATGTAGATTGATTGATGTGAGAAGTATACTTAGGAGAGAAGATTATTTTTTTAAGAGAGCTAATTGCAATGCTTCTTATTGATTTTAATTTTTATTATGGGTTATTTGATATTTTGATTTTGGTTGGGGTTGGGGAAGTTGATTGATGTAAGAAGCTTCCAATAAATGTCTAGATTTTGACAAGTGCTTTACTTATCTATCCTTCAAGGGAGTGGTCTAATTTTATGTGCCTAGTTTAAAGGCTTATGATAGTTATCCTTCAAGGGAGAAATCCACATTATGTTTTGCAATTTCAGATGAGTTTTCAATAGCTATCCTTCAAGGGAGTAGTCTTTGAATGCTAAAAACGACCCATGATTTGGTTATGACTTTGATATTGCTTTCAATTTTATTTTATTTTACTTAACATAGACTTACTTATACATACTCAAGGTGTTACATTTATGAAGGTACAAGAAGGTTTAGTAGGTGAAAAGAGGTATACGTGACAACAATCATGGGAACCAATCTCAAAGAGATGGGAAGTACCATAAGAATCATGCCATAGGTAAAGCTAAGGTACCCATAGTTCAAGATTTGGGTTATAAATGTGATATATAATCACATGATCTAGCTATAGTCAATTACCCCTAAAAAGATGGAAATGAATGTGGTTGCAGGGGATGAGATTAAGTTAGACCAATGGTAATTATGATCCTTATTTAACAAAGAAAGGACATATATGTCAATCATTAAGAGGCTCAGGTTCTAGTTTTCCTTCAAGAGAGGAAAAATCATAAGCTCCTAATCTATACTTATTGGTTATGATGTAGGTTCCAAGATAATTGAAATCAAATTTACCCCCTTTACTTTTATCCATGCTAGTTACATATTGATTTTCCTTGAGGATGAGATCTCCAATATTTAATTCTCTCACTTTTAGGTGTTTATTATAAGTACACTTGAGTCATTATTGATAGACACAGAGATGAAAAAGAGAAACCAAATGATCTTTATCAAGTAGCTCAAGTTGGGATAAACATTACTGACAATAATCATCTTTTAAAATGAGATGATGAAAAGATATACAAAGAGAAGGTATTTGGACCTCAAGAGGAAATACAACCTTATCTCCAAACATGAGAGAAAAAGGTGTAGCACATGTATGGGTTTGGATGCTAGTGTGATATTCCCATAAGGTGAAAGAGATGTGAAAGTGCCAATCCTGACCTAAGGCATTAACCATTTTCATAAGCATGTTATTAAGGGTTTTGTTAAAGGCCTCTATTTTTCCATTTTATTATGGGAGATAAGGTGATGAAAAGCTAAATTTAATTCTAAATACATCACAAAGACCTTGAACTTGTTTATTTTTTAAGGATTTGCCATTATCGATGATGATTTTATGGGGAACACCAAAGTAGTAGATGATATGATGGTTGATAAATTCAATAATTTTTTTAGCTTTTATCAAGACAAGAGGAATAAAATACACCCATTTGGTGAAATATTTAGTCACAGTGATGATATAATGATGTCATTATGAAGAGTGGGGGTTAATTTCACCAATAAGGTCTAGACCCCATTGTGAAAAAGGCCAAAATTTGGTGGAAAATTAAAGACTTCAGTTGTGTGTGTGATGTAAATTATCACACTTGACACACTTTTTCACATAATCACAATAATATTGGTTAATGGTATGCTATTAATAGCCTAGGCATAGGATGCACTTAGCCATAGTGAGTCCACTAAGGTGACCCCCATAAATACTATCATGCATCTCTTTGATAGCATGAGAGGCTTCTAAACCATGGAGGCAATATAATAAGAGGCCATCAAAACCATTTTTATAGAGGATGCCTCCCATAATGGTATAATGGGAGGTGTTCTAAATAAATGCTTGATTGAGCATTCCTAGAGAGGCTAGATGGAACTATGCCAAGGTTCAGGTAGTCAAAGGTGAATTGATATTAAATGTCAAGTTCGATCTCTTCCATATTAAACATGGTTGGAGTGTCTAACTTGACTTAAGAAGGTTTGGTGAGGTAGTGGACAATGACTGATAGCTTAGAGTCTAATGGTGCTGATGGAATCTAGGAAGTAAGAGAAGCTATGGTGTTGGCAAACTTGTTGGTAGATCATGGGGTGGTTTGAATGTGATAGTGTTCAGATGATGTCAAGAGTTATGTGACTAATTATCTATATAGATGGAAAATCTCAGTATTACATTGGTAGATGTTATTGACTTGATTGACCACAAGTTGGGAATTGTCAAAGATGTTGATTGTTCTGATTCCCAAGCTAATGTGATTTGGAGACCTATTACTAGGGATTCATATATGACCACATTGTTTGTACATTCAAAGTTTAGATTAAAAGATAAAGGAAGTGGTTCAATGATAAGGGGGATAAGGATGCTACTATTCCCCCCACCACATTGACATTTAGAACCATCAAATAACATGGTTATGTGATTGGTGAAAAATACTTAAGATAGGCTTATGATGGACTCATCTAAAAATTCAAGAGGAAGAGGTTGGTTTCTTGGTAAGGGTGCATCAACCAACTGGTTAGTAATTAATTTCCCCTTAATGGACCTATATTAGAAGAATTTAAGGTTAAACATAGATAAAAACATGTTCCACTTGGCCATATGTTGATTTTGGTATGGCTTGGAGTGCATGTAATTAAGCAGGTTGATATTGGTTATGACAAAAAATTTGTGGTTAAGAAGGTAGTGGTAGAGTTTGGTGGCCATAAAGACTAAGGCCAATCATAGTTTATCAATGTGTGTATACTAAGTCTCATAGTCAATAAGTGTGTCACTTATGTAATAGATAGCTTGCTCTCTATGTTGTTCATCCTGATGAGTAAGCATCATCCCTAGGGAATGGTCAATGGTAGATATATAAAGGTAGAAAGGTTGGTATTCCTTAGGAGGTGTTAGGATAGGTGGATATAGAAGGTACTCTTTGAGTACATCAAGGGCCTTTTGATAATCAACATTCCATTTGAAGGAGATGTAATTTTTCAAGAGGGGATGGAAGGGTTGACATTCATCTAAGAGCTAATAAATGAAGCAACAAATGTATTATATTCTCCCCTACAAACTATGGAGTAGTTTAAGATTGATTAGAGGTAACATCTCGAGGATGGATTTGATCTTGGTTAAATAAACCTCAATTACCTAAATGGAAATGGTGAAGCCAAGTAGTTTGCCTAATAAGACCTCAAAAATACATTTCTTAGGATTGAGCTAGACATGGTAACATATAAGTCTCTCAAAGATAATCTTGAGAATGGATAAGTGGTCCTTGAAAAGTTTGGATTTCTTGAGGAGGTCATCAATATAGTCCTTGATGATTGTGTGGATAAGATTATGGAGGATGTAGGTCATAGAATGTTGGTAGGTTAGACTAGCATTCTTAAGACTAAAGGGTAGACCCTATAACAAAAATTCCCCCATGGGGTAATAAAGGTAGTTTTGTGTTGATCTTTAGGGGAAATCAAATTTTGATTATAACTTGAGAATCTAACTATGAGAGATAATATCTCATGGCCTACTGTAAGATCAATAAGTTGGTTAAAGCTAGTTAAAGGAAATTCATCCTTTGGTTAGGCAAGGTTGAAGTCATGAAATTTCACATAGGTATGTAGTTCTCCTATGGCTTTAATGATAGGCATGATGTTCAAAACCCACTAGGGATAATTAATGGGTTGAATGAAGTTGATAGAGAGGAGGCAGTGAAGCTCTTATTTGACAAGAAGGGATATTCGAGGATGTATTCATCAAATTTTATTTCTAATAGGCTTGGAATCACAATTGGTTACAATGTTGTGGGTGGTAATGGTTGGGTTAATACCAGGAATATGACCAAGTGAATGTAATGTTGTAGTCTTGGAAGAAGGTAGAAAAGTATTGAAGTTCTTTTAGGGTGAGATATTGGCCCAATTTTACAATATGAGGATTTATCAAAGTGCCTATGTCAATATCTATAAGGGATTAATTTAACGTGGTTGAGGTATTCAAAGGTAAGGATTTGTGGATGGAGGAATCAGGTGCATCAAGGTAAGTGAGAATAGAATCATCATCCTAGCAGTAGATAGTGTTAATGATAGGAGAGTCATCCTGCACTAGTTCAATATGGATCAAAGGGATGGATACTAGTGCCTCCTCCCTTTGATAATTTAGGGGGTTGAAGGTAATCATGTTGATGAAAAAAAAATTGGTGGGATGATGTCCTCATCCTCACACTCAAGTGGAAGGGTTCCTAGTGAAGAATGGGTCTCTTCTACAAAAGTGGTAGTGGTAGGTTGTTTGGATTTCTTCTTGTTAGGTAGAATGAAGCCAAGGTCATGCTTCTCATGAGTCTTTTAGGTCTCAATAAAGATCAATGTGTGTGGTCCATGTTCATATCATCCTAAGCTAAATCCTTTTTAGGCACACCTGTGAAGGTATATTTTGGCAAAGTCTAAGTTATCTAAGTAAGAGAATGTAGAGGTGAATAATTATGGGGAAGAGGGGGTCATGAAAACATTGAGTGGCTTATCAATTCCCCCATAGATAAAATGGGTTTGATAGCTCAGAGGCCCCAAATTAGTAATGGCTTCAATGTTAGGGTCATAACCTAGTTGGTGTTTTAGTTTCTCATACTCTTGGGGAGTAGGGAAAGCATTGAGGGTAAGGAGTCAGTATTCTCCAAGGGTAAGGTGGTGGAAGTTATATTATAATGGATCAAGGGTGGGTATTTGGTCCATGGTAATAAATGAACTGGTAAATGTTGTTATGGAAGGATAATCAATGGCTTCATTTTCTATGAGAGAGGGCTTGGTGATGGATGCTTGGGGTGTTGTTATTAGAGGTAAAAGGGCATCATTAGGTTAGTAAGCCATGTTGCATGCTATGAAAGGGATCATTTCAACTTGTATAGTAATAACCTAAACCTCATGCTTGAATTTGACATAACAAAAAAGGGTAAAACATATGTAACCCATAGCATGGATCCAAGGTCTCCCTAGTAGAACATTGTACTTGAATTCACTTTCAACCACATAAAAGAGTTCAAGGAGCATGTATGGTCTAAGATGAATATGGAGGATATGGTTCCTAAGGTAGTGGTCATGGTGTCTTTAAAGGTTCTAAGGATAGTTAAAGTTTTGGATATGACATTGTCTGGTAATTTGAGTTGGTCATAAGCATGGGAAGAAATGATGTTGATACTAGCTCCCCTATCGATCATAACTCTTTTGATGTGAGTTTGGTTGATGTGGGAATTAATAAAGAGATGAGGATCTAGATCCTCAAGGTGGATGGATGGTATCTCTAAGTCCTTGAAAGTAACAAGGGTAGAGAGTTAGAGAGTGCCTATGAAGGCCTCTATAGGTGGGGAGTTACCTGGTCTAGCCTTAATAGCTTGCATAGCTTCTATCATGGCTTGATGATGATGAAATGAGGTAGAAATGATCTCATAGAGGCTCATCTTAACTATATTCTGGTGGAGTTGCTTAATAATGATCCTCTTGATGGATTCAAATGGGTTAGCCTCATAGGTGCCTAAGATGGTAACTTTGGGCTTAGTTAAAGATGAAGAGATTAGGATCTAGTGTGGTTTAGGATGAGAAAATGGGTATGTCCATGGGATGGAAACTTTGGTCTTCCCTTTATCCTTTTTTTGTGATCATGTGACCACATTAATGGTATGGATAGAAGGGAAAGGTGTGATAATAGTTTTGGTAGATTCTCTAACACTCTGAGGTGAGAGTGGAGGATTAGGGATGCATTAGAAAATGGTTTTTAGGTGGATTGGTAGAGGATTAAAGGGAATTCCATCTAGTTAAAGATCATCTTCATCATAGATTTGATGGATAATGGCTTAGAGAGCTTTACAATTCTATGTGTCATGTGTAGGTGTCCTGTGATAGGAACAAATTTGATGGTCATTATACCAAGTTAATTTCAAACCAAGAGGATAAAAGGGCCTAATAGGGAGTAAAGTAAGGTAAGAGGCTTGTAGTAACCTTTGTAAAATGGTTGTATATGATTCAACTATAGGTGGGAAAGGTCTAGAGGCTGTGGTGTTGGGTGGGAAGATGAGCATATTTTTAGCAATGGGTTTTGTGAGAGGAGGTTTAGGTAAGGTGGTGTTTCTAGTCAATGGTTTTGCTTTAGGTATGTTAATTTTTAGGTTGTTTGAGGTTGATAGTCTAGGTATTGGTAATCTGGGAAGGACTAGTACATCAAATAGTAGGTGGGCTAGTGTAACCAATGGTGGTGGGTGACATATGTTAAATGGAACTAGATTTTTAAGTGAAGTTGAGGGATGGGGTCCCAAGATAGAAGGCAAGGTAAAGGGAGGTAAAATCCTAGCCATTTGGCTCTTTAATGGTTGATCCCCCTTAGTTGATTTGGGTTAAGGTTTGGGTATAGGGTTGGATGGGGTTAATTCCAATTTTTAGGATGGGTGAACCAAAATTCATGTAGGGAAGGCACAAAGAGTTTTGGAAGGTTTGGTTGGTAGTGTAGTTGTTAGAGAGGTGGCTATTTTGGTTGAGTGAGAAGGTGAGGGGTTGGTAGAAGTTCTAATCAATTTAAGAGGTGGTGGAAAAATGATGGATAAGTTGGTTAAGGGCATGTCAAAAGGTTCATGTTTTTTGATGTAAGGAATCCCTAATTATTACTAAAAGTGGATTGATCCATGTCTAGCTTTGTGACCATACCTAACTTTTGAATGAGTTACTAGTCTGGCCTCTTGGGTAGTCGGTGTTAAGGATATACCTATGGGATAAAGAGGAGGATTAGTAACCTCATCTATTTCATTAAGCAAGGGATGTAAGTTTTGACTGGGTGGTTGCTCCATAAGGGTTATTTGTGAAAATGTTTCTCCCTTGGGCATGATGTCCATAGTTATGGTTTGTCCTATAGTTACGTGAGATGGTAGATTAATAATGGTTATTTTTTTATATAGTTTATTCAAAGGGGTGATTTATGATTCAAAAGCCTCTATGAGTGAAGCTAAGGAAAAAGGAACATTTTTAGCTTGGGCCTTCAAAGGAAGGGGAAGTGACTCCACCACCTTGGTGGGTGAGGTGGGGGAGAAGTAGGTAAGTTGGATGGTAGGTTCCCCATTGATAAGCATATCAAGGACCATATTGACCATGTGGGAATCATGAGAACATTTAGCTTGTGTGTCCTTAGTTTTAGTAGGGACATTTTTGGGAAAAGGATTCTTGAAGATATAAAGATCTTGAGTTTGAGGGGCATTAGGATTATCCAACATAAATTCCCCCTTATCTATAAGGATTTGAACAACATTATTGAAAGTATTAAGTTGACTAATTTCATGTCCAATTACCTAATGAAAAGCACAAAGGTCATTCTCATTGTACCAAGTAAGTTTGAGATGATAAGAATAAAAATACTAAGGATTTTGATGGGGGGGAAGCTGTATGAGGTTAGCTTTTAATAGTTTCTCAAAAAATGAGGCATAGGATTATCCAAGCAAAGTGAACTATTTTTGGTTTCTTTAGTTTGGTTTCTTTGTGTTTTGGTTAAAGGTAATGGGAGAATTTTTATAATTGAAATTGGGTGGAGGGGAAGTTTTAATGACATCTACTTTCACAATTCCCTTACTCTTGGTTCCAGCATTGTCTTGGTTGCCTAGTTTGGAGGAGCAGGTTTCATTGGTCTTGAAAGTAGAATTATTATTTCATAACGTCAATTTCCCCTCATATATGGCCCTATTTTTTATCTTATACACCATGGTAAAAGATTCATCAAATGTTACAAAGATTTGGACGTGTAGTGTAGAAGATATATGTTTGGTGCAAGCTCGAGCGAAGAGCTCTATAAGTTTAGGTTGAGGTAATTACAATGAAAGATGATTAATCAAGCTTGTCCAATAGGTAATGAAATTAAAAATGGACTCATCATCAAATTTCCTAATAAAATAGAGGTTGGTGATAGAGACCTTATTGGAAATTTTAATGGAAAAGTTATCTAAGAAGACTTGAGCTAGTTAGGTGAAAGAAAAGATTGAATTCTTGATAAGGGCACTATATCAGTCAAGTGCTAGACTAGATAAATATATGGAGAAGTTTTGAAGGAGAAGGGCATGATCATAATCAATCATGTAAAATGCATTCCTAAAGTACCTAAGGTGTTGTTGGGGATCCTCCTTGCTTTAAAATTTGGTAAATTTTAGAAGCTCCCATTAAGGAGGGTAAGGCCTGATAGGGATAAAGGGATGAATAGGTTCATTATAAATATACTCATTAGATAAGATGTTATGATACCCTAAAATTGATGACTCAATGTTTTTCATCTTATCCATGATCATCTCCATTAGGTTGGCTTGAGGTGGTGGTCTAAAAGGGTTGTAAGGTGGAAACTATGGTTGAGATTAGGTAACATATTGGTAATTGTTTGGCAGTTGAGAGGCTATCACATTTTGGAATATGGAAGCTAAAGGTTAGGTAAGTGGTATGTAAATATATGTGGATGAAGATGGTAGGCTAGTGTGTACATACATACCCTTATGGGTTAGGGATGTATCCTAGATTGGGTGTAATAGGTACCTACTAAGGAGTCCTAATGGATCGGGCATGAATAGTAATTAGGTTGGTAAAAAAGGAGAGGTAGTGACCTTCATGCTAGTAGGTGGTGAATTAGAAGGGATAGATACCCCTAAACTTGGTAGAATGGTATTGATCAATGGGTTGGGGTTGATAGAGGGAAGGTTGGTAGTAATAGTGGTAGGTGCTCTAGTAATAAATGGAGTGGGATGGGTTAATGGTAATTTTTTTCCTAAGGTAGAGGAGTCATTGGTAAGGGTAGAAGGTGTAAGGGTAATGGTTGGTTGGATAGGTTAGTTTTTAGGTATGGCATGAAATGGGTTAGTAGATGAATATTATTGGGTAGTCAAAGGTTGGGTGGTGACCATGAAAATAGGGATACCCCTCATAAGGTGGGATGGCATGCCATAAGAAGGGTCTTGGAGTGGAGTTGGAATTGGGACATGGTGAGAGGAGGTGTTAAGGTAGTGTTAGAGGGCAACTAGATTGTTATCTAAAAAAGGGGTAAAGTCCATGTCTCCTTGGTAAAATAGTCAAGGAAAAATATGGCTTCCCAATGAATGAGGTGTGTCTTCTACCTCAGAGACATACTCCATAGATGAAGAGCTAGAAGAGGTTGATCTGAGTGATGGGTTTTGCTCTACTAGGTCTCTTTGTTGTTGGTGAGTGAGAACCATATAGGAAAGGGGGAATGTAACAAGAATAAACTCACCACTCAAACAAGAATAAGATAATAAAATTATTGAGGAAATCAAGACACACACTATAAAGTATTTTAAGCCTTGAGGTTAGTTTTAATCTTTCTTTTGGCTTATGCTTTAGTTTATGAGAATGTGTGATAGAAGTTGGCTTGTAGATCACGTACTATAGAAGCATTCTATGGTTAGTTTCAAGTTGTTTAGGTGGTCAAAATAATATATATTAGAATCTATACATGGCTTGGTATTAGGGCCTACCCCCTCACTTCACACACCATAGAGATAAGGGTGTTAGGTGCTTAGCCAATATATATTGATATCTAGAATTTATACTCAACTAGGGATCTAAGTTGGATCTCCCCTTGGTATTGATCTCCAAGTAGGATTACCAGGAAAGGGTAAGGTGACCACTAGGTGATGAAATCCTAGTCAAACCTTGTCTTAAATTATTTTAATGTTTGATTGATGAAAGTGGTTTGGATAGTGTGTGCAACAAAGGTGGTGCTACGATAAGATTATTGTGTTTTAATTCAAAATTGAACTAATGTTAAAATAAAGAAATGGATTCAATTGATTTTAACCCCAAAGAAATTTTAGTTTCAATTATGAGAACATATAGAGATAAGAGCATACAAATGTAAATAAAAATATGAGTAAAGACTCTAGGTCCCACTAGGCATGACAGAATGTTTCATGTAAATTTTCACTTTAATTTTTAGGGAAGAGAGAAAAGAAACTCAATATAGGTGTGGTTGAAAAACATGTTTGTTTATGTATGAATTGAATCATAATATTGTGAAGAGTTCGTCTTTGGCTTGGGAGGAAGACCTATAGATAAGAAAG
>JARHVA010007137.1:210000-302500 GCA_037957365.1 Torreya grandis
TATTGTTTATTTTGTTAAATGGTTTTACCCATGACATCCATTCTAGGTATATTATTATTGCACCATCCTATATTTTAGGATATTTTTGTGTTATATTGTTGGATATATAATAACCCTTGTAACTTGATTAATACTAGTTTAATATATTATTATTTCAAGCTCTCATTTGGTTTAAGAGTACATAAAATCTTAGAACCTTTAAGGATGCAATGAGAATCCTAAGCTCTCATGTCCTTGAACACATTGATCATTTAGTATATTAAGTCACTCCACTAAAGGGAGAATTCTATGTTGAGATGGTAGGTAGAGGAGTATCTATAACAAGAATTCAATAAGTGTAGGCATGAAATTATCATTTTGTGGCTTCTATCATAGCGAGGAGTGAATGAATAATTGATATATGTTACCACTATGAAATTCAAGAACCACACAAGATACAGGTGGGCTTACTAGCCCTAGCGACCATGGTCTCATTCAAGACCTTGAGAAGGAGCAAAAAAAATAAAGCTTGTACATGAAACTATAGAATAGTTGATGCCAAAGAGCATTGGAAGTTGGATATAAGAGTTTAAAGATTCGTGTTAATATTTTTTTTAGCTTCTAAATTCTTAGTTTTTAAATAAATCTCCAATAGTTCCATCCTATCATATGATTTATTACCAATTTATAAAAAAAATTCTAAACCTATAAAACCACCTATTTATTTCTCAAAATCACCTAACCAAAATATTATTTGCTGAAAATTCTATCAAAACCACTTTTTAATCAAACCTATTGTTGTAAATATTATCATTGATGTCAAAGGTCTAGCATTATTGGTGATAAAGACCCCATTACATTTAATGGTGTTTTTAATATTCATATCTTGGATAAAATGTGTTAATATTTATTTAATATTAATTAATATATGTTTGGTTACATATAAGTCAAAAGAGGGCCCATGGAATTTCAAGAATCACCATGTGAAGACAAAAGAGGGTATGACACATTTTTCCATGAAGGGACACTTTGAAGAATATGAAAAGTCACCAAGATAAAGACAAAAGAGGAAAGGATGCTTTTGCTTATTAAGTGTCACCATATGACTTTTCAAATGCAAGGATAAAATAGGTCATGCAATTTTGGCACAATTTCCCATGAGGATTTAAGGGTAACAAATGGTGAATGCCAAAGGTCATTTGAAAAGCTATAAATAAAGACTTGAGAAGCCATTCATAATATTTGAGAGAGTGCACGGTTTGTATTTGTTTTTAAAGAGAGAAAAGTAGGAGATATTATAGAGTTATATCATTTATTAAGTAAGCAACATTGAGAGATAGTTGTGTTTTATACAAAAGAGGGGTTGGTGCTCCTGTGGGTTAGTGCTAACAAATATTTACAAGGGGTTGGTGCTCTTATGGGTTGGTGCTCACAAATAGTTGTTGTGTTGGTGCTCAGTAAAGGGGTTGGTGCTCCTACAAGTTGGTGCTTGTAAACTTTTTATTTTAAGTTGGTTCTCATTCATATACATGAGATTGTTCTCCATGGTTTTTCCCACTTTGAGTTTCCACAGAGAAATATGGTCTCTTTCTCTCTCTCTCTCTCTCTCTCTCTCTCTCTCTCTCTCTCTCTCTCTCTTGTGTGGTGCATATTAATATTTTAGTTTTATTGCATATCTTGAATGTGTGATTAAGTGGTTAAAGAAAATAAATCAGATTAAGTAAAAGATATATAATATATTTATTCACCCACCTCTTAGTATATTTTGTGCTTAACAATTAGTATTAGAGTAGGTTCCTTTTGAAAATGTTTTACAGCTTGAAGGTAGATCGAGAAAGCATGATGGTTGAATCACATGAAGGATTTTATACAAATAAGTCACATTTGTTTGATGAGATGAATTGTGTTTTTTGGAGCATAAGGATGAAGACTTATTTTATGGCCCTTAGATTCAACATTTAGCAAACAATGGTAGAGGAATATGAAAAGCCATAGGCACTTGTAACTACTCTAGCATAAAAGAAAGAAAGTGAAAATAATGCTAAAGCTTTAAATGTTATTTTATGTGGTCTATGTGAATAAAAAATTGCTAAAATTATGTAATTTAAATCTACTCATGAAACTTGGGTAAAACTTGACAATGTTTACAAAGGTGATGGAAAGGTTTAGCAAGCTAAGCTTCAAACTTTCAAAAGATAATTTGAGAGTTTGAGGATGGAAGAGGAAGAAAATATAACAAGTTATCTTTTTTAGGTTGATCAAATAGTTAATCAGATTCACGGTCTTAGATAAAATCTAGAAGAATCAATTATGGTTCAAAAAGTTTTGAGATATCTACCATTGAGATATGATGCAAAATTTTTAGCAATTGAAGAAATAAATAATTTAGCCAAGATAAAGATGGATGAGCTACATGATATTATTATGGCATATGAGATGTGAATTAAACAAGAGAAACCCTCAAAGAGAGAAGCTAACTTCAAGACATCAAAGAAAGAGAAGGCTAATATTGAAGAATCAAGTGATAGTTCTAGCGATGATGAAGATGGCAATGGAGATCTATTGATTTGCAAGCCAAAAAAGGGCATAGGTAAATATCAAGGAAAATTATCTTTTAAATTTTTTAATTATGGAAATATTTGACATTTTGTAGCTAAGTGCCCTGATAAGGGAAATGGTGAAAATGAAGAAGGAAAGTTTACATACAAGAATAATTTTAAAGGAAAATTCAATAAGGGATTTGAGAAGAAGAGTTTGTATCCTAAATATCCTAGCTTATCTAAAGATAGTGGAGTCAGTGATTCAAAATAAGAAGAGATTATATACATGGCCATACATGAAGATGCCTCTACAAGAAAAGTACTAAAGATCAAGAAGAAGAAAAAGAAGAAGAAGAAGAAGAAGAAGAAGCTGCTAAAGTGAATCTAGAAGGAGAACTCATTTGTGCCTTAGAAGAGTTTAAATATCTTGAAAAGAAGAATCAAATATTAAAGCTCTAGATTGAGAAAAATGAAAAGGAGTTAAATGAAACAATTGAAGATCTACAAGCACACTTTGAAGAAGCTAAGAATAATGATCTAAAGGCATAGTTGCAAAAAGTAAGTAAAGAATGTGAAAGGTATGTTATTGAAATTACTTCTTTAAAAGTAGATCTTGAGAAAACAAATAAAGAAATCAATGATAGAGAAGCCAACGATTCAAAATTTGAGAATAACACTAATATGTTAAATAAGATATTAGAAAGTGAAAGATCAATGTTAGATAAGATATGTATCAGATTTGAAAAATAGAAAGGGGAGGCCACTATTTTCATAGACAAGGAAAAAGGAAAGAGCTATGTTGAAGCTCTTACAAAAGAGGAAATAAAAAGGGAAAAAGTTAAGAATACAAAGGACATCTCAAATAAAGAAGGTTGGAAAGAATAAAGCTATAAAAGGTAATCAGTCAGAGATACACAAACATGTCTTATTTTTATGGTTACTATTTTTATTATAGTGGATATGGTCATAATAAAATAGAATGTCAAAAAAGGGCTAATAATTTTATAAGGAGAAGGAAAGTCATGCAGAGTCAAGCAAAAGCCATAAATTTTTTGATCCTCTATCAAGATTTAATGAAGAGGCCATAATATGTTACAAGTGAAATAACTTAAAACACATAGCTTGGTATTGTAGAGTCATGTTCAAGTCAGTCAAGAAGAACCAGTGTTTCAAGGATCCATTCATCAAGAAGAAAGTTTATATAGGTTCATGGTAGAAGAAACAACTTAAAAAATCTATGTTAGTGCAGACATCTTTGCATGCAAGAAATGAAGAAATGACATGGTTCATTGATAGTGAATATTTGAGGTACATGATAAGATAAAGAACAAGTTTATAACCTTAAATAATATCAATGGTGGTATAGTGGAATTCAGAGACAATACTACTGCCAGAATTACTAGAAAAAGTACACTAAGTTTGGATAATGGTAGAACTAAAACTGAGAATGTTTTGTATGTATAAGGTCTTAAGCATATTATTTTGAGTGTAAGTCAACTATGTGATTAGGGCCACACACTAAAGTTCTATGTAAAATGTTATGAAATTAAAAGAAAATATTTAGATGTGTTGGTTGTGGATGCTCAGAGAATAGAAAATAATTTGTATATGCTATCAGACATCAAAGGTCAAAGATATTTTTTAATTCAGATTGAAGAAAGTTGGCTATGGCATAGGAAAATGGAGCACATAGATTTTGAAAATCTTGTTAACATCAACAAGAGGCAATCAATTAAAAATCTTCCAAATATTACAAAGCCATCTGACATGATTTGTGAACCTTGTCAACATGGGAAGTAGGCTAGAAGGTAGTTCAAAACAAAAGAGAACTCGACCACTCAGATGATAGAGCTTGTTCACACTGATCTATGTAGACATATGAGAACTCAAAGTAATCAAGGTGATAAATATTTCATGTTGCTTATTGATTATTTTTCATGTATGACTTGGGTAATATTTTTAAAGAAAAAATTAGAAGCTTTCAGACATTTCAAAGCAATCAAAACATTAGTTGAGAATGAAACTAGTTTGATGATTAAGTGTCTAAGATCAGATCAAGTAGAATAATTCATGTTAGATCAATTTATTGAGTTTTGTGAATACCATGAAATAAAGAGACATTATTCAATAACTAGAACTCCATAATACAATGGAGTAGTTAAACAGAAAAATAGAATAATTCAGCAGATGGTGAGGACAATTATAAATGAATCCAAAATAGTAGATAAATATTGGAGAAAGGAAGTTTCTAATATAGTGCATATTCATAATAAATCATTATTGAGATTCAATAGTGATAAGACTCCTTATGATCTATGAAAAGACAAACCAGCAACAGTTGATTATTTTAGAGTTTTTAGTAGCAGATGCTTCATAAAGAGAACTGATGAAAAACTTGGTAAGTTTGAATCCAAAGTAAATGAAGGTATATTTCCTAGTTATTCTTGCAAAAGTAAAGCTTACAAATGTTATAACAAAAGAGCCAATAAAATTGTTGAAAGTAGAATTGTCAGGATAGAAGAAGATGGAACACAAAGAATCAATGATCTAATAGACATTCCTAAAATCATTTAAGAGGAATATTTTGAAGAATTATATGAAGATGAGAAGGAGAAAAAGGACACCAAAACTCCATCCAAATATATTCAGATAAATCATAATGAAAGTGACATCATAGGGGACAAAAATGAAGGAATTCGCTCTAGAAGAATGATGGTAAGTGAATTTGAGCAAGTTAATTTTTTTTTTGTTATCCAAAATTCAACCTAGAACTTTTTTAGAAGCTAGACATGGTAAGCATTTTGTTAAGGCAATGGATTAATAATTAAATCAAATAGAAGAGAATGATACATGGGAATTAGTGCCTAGACCAAAAGATCACAATGTGATAGGAACAAAATAGTTTTATAGAAATAAGTTAAATGAAAATGGAGAAGTGACTAGAAATAAAGCAATATTAGTATGTAAAGGATAGCAGTAGATTGAGGGAATAGATTTTGAAGAAACTTTTGTACTAGTAGCAAGGCTAGAGGCTATTATAATGTTTCTTGCATATGTAGTTTTTAAAAATTTCAAAGTGTTTTAGATAGATGTCAAATCTACCTTCCTAAATAGGAATCTAGAAGAAGAAGTCTACATTGAGTAACCTGAGGGATTTATTCTCTCAAATATTAGTAGCCATGTATGCAAATTGAAGAAATCACTATATGGATTTAAATAAGCTCCTAGAGCTTGATATGCAAGACTTAATAGTACTTGTAGGATCAAGGTTTCAAGAGAGGATTTGTTGATAGTAATCTATACATCAAAACAAAAGGTGAGCATCAATTGATTGTTGTGTTATATGTTGATAACATCATTTTTGAAGGAAATATTGAAAATATTATAAAAGAATTTTTTGATAATATGCAAAAGGAATTTGAGATGTCTATGCTTGGAGAATTGTCATTTTTCTTAGTATTGCAAGTATTTTAGTCAAATAAAGAAATTTTCATATCTCAAAGTAAATATGCCAAGGAAATGTTAAATTTTGTTTTGAAGATTATGCACTAGTTGGCACACCAATGTGTATAGGAAATAAGGTGAGCAAAGATGAAGACTCACCTATTACAAATCAATCTTTGTATATATATGATTGGTAGTATTTTATATTTGACAGTATTGGGGCCAGACATCATGCATGTAGTAGGTATGGTTGCAATAAATTAGTCAGCTCCAAAAGATAGTCATGTTTAGTTAGTGAAAAGATTTTTTAGATATATCAAGGGGACATTAGATTATGGATTATGGTATCCCATAAATAGAGATTTCACTTTGGTTGCTTATACATATTCAGATTGGTTAGGTTTCTTAGATGACAAAATAAGTACAATTGGAAGAGATTTCTTCCTTAGTGATAGCTCAGTATCATGGCTAAGCAAAAAGCAAAATTTAGTATCACTTTCCATAGCTGAAGTGAAATATATTGCAGTAGTATTATGTTATACTCAAGTGCTTTGGATGAATCAAACTTTGGAAGATATCAAGGTAAAATATGATGAACCTATTTCTATCTTTTTTGATAACATAAGTGCTATTAATATTTTGAAGAAACCAGGGATGCATTCAAGAACATAACATATTCCCATTAGATATCACTTCTTGAGAGACTAGGTTATAGATCAATAGGTTATGATGGAGTATATCATTACTATAGATTAGATTGTAGATATTTTCATAAAGGCACTACCAAAAGACACATTTGAGTATCTGCACGAGAAGTTGGGAGTAATTTATTTTACTTCCTACCATTGAGGTTCAACATTAGTTGAGGGGGAGCTAAGTGTTAGTTCTAGGTCGGCACTTTGCCATTGATGTCAAAGGAGGAGAATAATAGGTACATGTATAGGTATAGGTATAGGTACAAGTTACTACAATAAGGGGGAGTTATTATATGTTTTTTTTCTAGATGGTAGTATATGTAGGTTTCAAGATGTGGTAGTTTTAGTTTGAGGTTGCCATCAATGACAAAGGAGGAGATTATTGAAAATATTATCATTGATGTCAAAGTTCTAGCATTATTGGTGACAAAGGCCCCATTGCATTTAATAGTGTTTTTAATAGTCATGTCTTGGCTAATATGTGTTAATATTTATTTAATATTAATGAATATATTTTTGGTTGCATATAAGTCAAAAGAGGGCCCATGGAATTTCAAGAGTCACCATGTGAAGACAAAAGAGGGTATGTCACATGTTTCCATGAAGGGACACTTTGAGAAATATGAAAAGTCACAAAGATAAAGACAAAAGAGGAAAGGACACTTTTGCTTATGAAAGGTCACCATATGACTTTTCAAATGCAAGGATACAAAGGGTCATGCAAGTTTGGTGCCATTTTCCATGACGATTGAAGGGTCACAAAGGGTGAATGCCAAAGGTAATTTTAAATGCTATAAATAAAGGCTTGAGAATCCATTTGTAATATGCAAGAGAGTGTATGGTTTGTATTTTTTTCCAAAGAGAGTAAAGTAAGAGATATTGTAGAGTTTTATCATTTGTTGAGTAAGAAACATTGAGAGATTTTTGTGTTTTATACACAAGAGGGGTTGGTGCTCCTATAGGTTGGTGCTCACAAATCTTTGCAAGGGGTTTGTGATCTTGTGGGTTGTTGATCACAAATAGTTATTGTGTTGGTGATAGGCAAATGGGTTGGTGCTCCTAAAAGTTGGTGCTTGTGAACTTTCTATTTTGAGTTGGTGCTCATTTATATACTTGAGATTGTTATCCACATTGGGTTTCCACATAAAAATCTCTCTCTCTCTCTCTCTCTCTCTCTCTCTCTCTCTCTCTCTCTCTCTCTCTCTCTCTCTCTCTCTCTCTCTCTCTCTCTCTCTCTCTCTCTCTCTCTCTCTCTCTTTAGTGTGGTGCATATTATTGTTTCAATTTATTGCATATCTTGAATGTGTGATTAAGTGGTTAAAGAAAATAAACCAGATTAAGTAAAATATATATAATATATTGATTCATCCCCCTCTCAATATATTTCATGCTTAAGACCTATGGTATTTCATAGGGGAGTGGTTTTGCCTTCAAATCAGCTATTTAAAACCTTTAAATATTAGTTTTTACTTTTCTAGACTTCATATGATGCATAGGTGGAGGTGGGAATTTCAAATCCCCTTAAAAAAATTTGGAAGAAAAAGTACATTTAGCATTTTTGCTAAATTTGGCAATTCTACCTATTTTAGCCATAACTATCTAAACTTAGCTAGGAATGTACTATATTTTTTTTAAAAAGGGGGGAAGGCAAAGTAATAAAAAAATATTTTTTTCCAAAAAGAGGCCAAAGAGCCCAAAACCAAAAAAAAGTAAAATTTTCAATTCTTGGAATGTATTGTATATTCTTTTTTTTTAAATTGTCATTGTTTGCATATTGGACAAATTCACAAGTTTTTCAACACTCTATGTAGTGTTCGGTCATAACTATGCCTCTAATTCATTTTCATGGGTAATGCAAACATGCTTGAGTTACTACATACATAACCTAAAATAGCTACAATAATTATTTTTGGGAATCATCCCTTTAAATCATCAGGGAGAAATAAGGCACATTCACTCATAGCCTTCCCTTCATATACCCATTCATTTCAATCAAAGGGTGTAAATCATAACTAGTGGTATTTCCAAGTATTTACTAAATTTACATGTGAAAATTAATAAATCCATCTAAGTTATAGTGATTAAATGAACCATTTTTAGTACTATCTAAGTACCACATATCAATCTCTTTCACATACTTTGATGCTTTTTTCACTTATCACTAGGTATATAGAAAGGGTGAGATTATTATACGTACTGATGGGTATACTAGAAGGGCACATATAAAAAAAGTATTGCTATCACAAAAGGGAGACCTTGATACCTAGAGTGATATGTTTTGGGTGAATATTTTATCACCAGCTGACTGACAGAAAAATAGGTGCATCAACCATAGCATAAGGAGATTTATACAACAAAATGTGTAGGTCTACCACATCATAAGGAGATAAATCTCTCCTCTCATCAAGGGGAGGTTCCCTATAAACTACTATAATATATTATATATATGCTAGAAATATACACAAGGGTGAAAACATACCATCCATCTCTCTTTTTTCAGAGATGATGTTTACTAAATAGAGGAGGATTATGGTGTAATTATTGAAAGGGCACTTCTCTTCTTTCAGAAGTGATATTCAGCAAAATAGCAGGGCTCTCCCAGGGTAGAAACAGTAACCACAAGAAATAAACTAAAACATAAAAGTTTTAGTTATTTCTGCATATTGATTGGGATAAAGGAACACAACAGGGTTAAATGCAGCTCAAAGTCTACACCTAAAACTACAATATGGTAAATGATTATGAAGGATAAAGAGAGCACAAAGTCTCTCTAGTATCCTTTACATAAAAACATAGGCTAAAAGCAATTATGGCAACATAAAGTCTCCCACAGTCAGTTTTAGGACATCTTCTAGCTTATTTCCACTAATTCTACTTGTTTGATTAAATAGACAATACTATATTTAGGAAACATGACATAAGAACAATTTCCTAAAAGACACAAGCTTATTCCAACACAAAGTCTAGAAAATTGCTTGCTTTCTCATTCATTTAACAAAATATGATTAACAGTCTGAGCTCAAAGTCTCAGGAATGCCTTTCAATTTTGGTATAGCTTCACTTATGATAATAGAGAGATCTCCCTTATACAAAATGGGAGTTTATAATATATAGCATTACAAGGAATACTTGCACACTTGTTTTCAAGAAATCAACCCATGCTGAATTGAATGCCTTAAATATCTGTTAAAGAACCATGCTAGAATAGGGCATCAGCCTTGACTTTGGCATTCTAAATGATCTCAAATGTCCCTTCTTCAGCATGGTTTGTCTAGTCTTCTTAATGATGTTTACATGGTTGTCCATTCACCTTTACTCAATAAAGAAAAATAGGCTGCATCCTTGAATATTTATGTTCCCTGGCATCCACCTAGTGGACTATTCCACCATACTAAAAATAACTCTCCTATAGATATTTCTAGTTTTCCTATAGTCATTCTCTCTTTCAATACTGCATTGTCTTTTCTTAGCAATCTAATCTCTTGGGGATATCTTCTCACTTCCTCCATTTGCTTTTTTGGCTCCTTCCTTGGTTGGTCATTGAGTTTGTTCTCAAGGCTTTTGAAAATCAATGTTCATTCCATCACCTTAAAATTGACATCTACGAGGAAATCACTGGTCCCTTTAAACCTATTTGAACCTTGAACCTTGAACTCTTTTGGTTAAATGGTTCAATGGTTCAAAGGTTCAATGGTTTTGTGAAGGGCCACATTCACTCTCCTTTTCTTCTTCAGTTGAACCATCCTTTTGAACTTCTTTCTAGAATCTTCTACTTTCTTCATTCACTCGAAGCTTTCTTTCAAACTTATGAACTCTTTGAACCCATTGAACCTTTGAACCTTTGAACCATTTTGGTTCAAGGTTCAATGGTTCAATGATTCATTCTCTTTATTTTAAAGCCTTTTATTCTATTAAGTCCACTGAAGTCATCAAATTCATTGAACCTTTGAACCACTTTAGTTCAAAGTTCAATGGTTTAATGAATAAATCTTAATTCTTTGATTTCTTTTAAAGCATCTAACTCTCTAGATTTTCCAAGTATATCTAAGTCATTGAACCTTTAAACTCTTTTTAGTTCAAGGTTCAACGGTTCAATACTTAAATCTTCATTCTTTGAGGCCTTATTTTCTTTAAGTATTTTGGACTTATTGAACTCATTGAACCTTGAACCTTTAAACTCTTTTTAAGTTTGAGGTTCAATGGTTCAAAGTTCAATCTTAACTCTTCAAAACCTTCCTTTCTTTAATTCTACCAAAGTTGTTGAACCTTTGAACTCATTGAACCTTTGAACATTGCAAAGGCGGGGTTTAATGTTTCAATGGTTCAAAGTGGTTCATTCTATTTCTTTGAAGCCCACCGTTAAGTATTTTGAATGAAGTTGGGTGTTGAACCATTTCCAAAAAACTAAGGAAAATCCTTAAGTGTTTCGAGCTTCCTTTGAAGAAGGCCTACCTATTGAACCTATGGCTTCCGTAGAAGAAAAGGCTTGAATATTTAGAAAACTTAGCTACTCAGAATATTTTTGAGAAAGAAAAGATAGAATTTTGGTCTGCAAGACCAAATTGATTAGTAGGTTGTCCACAAAAAAAAGTGACAGATTTTGGGAACAACAGCTGGCTCCAGTTGGGGAACTTCCATTGATTGAAAATAGAAATAGTTGAAGGGAGTAGAAACCAAAATCTCTATACGTTCATCTATGTCATTGGGTTATGGAGTCATGCTCACCCAAAAAGAAAGGTGCCAAAAACCAAGTGGTGCCAAAAACAAATGAAAAACACAAGACAAAGAAAGACTATACAAATGTACATATATACGAATGGACTTATCTGAAACTTCAAGGATTGAAGTGCTTCAGATGCTGCCCACTGTGAGGTAGAGCAAATGGCATTCCATCTTGGTATTCTAGCAAGAAACTATTTTCACCATTTAAATGATGAATGGTAAATGGGCCTTTCCACAAGGAATCAAATTTTCCATGCATTCCTTTTGGTTCTCTCCTCTTGTCCCACAACAAGACTCGATCTCCAATCTAAAAATCATAGATCTTTGCCTTTTGGTTGAAGAGTCTCTTCACTAGACTTTGATGCATAAAAATTTGATCTACCACCATAGTTTTTTGCTCATTAAGTTTAGTCAAACACATGATCCTTTTGTTGATAGAACTTTCAAATGTTGAAGCTTCCACTGCCTTTGCTAATTTTAATGCTAGTAATTCTAAGGTGATTGGTATCTCTAAATTTAGACCATAAAGAAGTTGGAAAGAGGACATACCAATTGCTCTCTTGGGCATAATATTGTCTACCCATAAAGCATCAAATAATGCTTTATGTTAGGTTCTTTGATTTTCATCTACCAGCTTCTTGATAATGGTCACCAAGTTCTTGTTGCTTGACTCTACTTGACCATTTTCTTGTGGATAATAGTCAAAATAATGGGAGAGAATAATCCCATAAAAGTAACATAACTAAGTAATCTCATGAGAAGAGAAATAGGTTGCATTGTATGTTATAATCTCAGTTGGGACTCCAAACCTGGAAATGATGTTTTCCTTGAGGAAATTACACAATACTTCTTAAGTAGCATGCTTGACTGGAATGGCTTCCACCCATTTGGTTAATTAGTCTGTGGCTATAAGGACATAATCATGTCTAGCACTTGAGGAAGGATTTACAGTTCCAATGAAATCAATTCTCCATTGCTAAAATGGCTCTTCTATCACCACAGGCTTGAGAGGTAACACAACCAACTTAGGTTTGCCAATGAATTGTTGACATATCTCACATCTATGCACCTAAGCTTATGAATCTAAAAATAGAGTATGCCAATAATACCTAGCTCATAGGATCTTGTGGTTAGTCACAGGGGTAGAAAAATGTCCTCCACAAGCCAAATTATGGAAGGACTCCAAAAGTTTGTTCTGCTACTCTTTATCCATGTAGCGAAGGAATACCCCAGCAATGTTCCTTTTATACAGACCATTGTCCCATAGGAAAAAATTGGTAGCTTTCAACTTAACATTCCTCTTTTTTTATGAGACAGGTGAGTAGGACACTCACCATAAGTAAGGAAATGAGCAATATTTGAATACCACTCATTCATAGTGGTGACAAAAAGAACTATTAGCGTGTCTTCAACTTCTGCTTCTTCATGCCCTACCTCTTCTGGTATGTTATCAGCAATTAATTAGTAGAGACCCCTTCCCCACATAAGCTTTGTTGGTTTGATAACAAGATCAAACTCCTAGATTTTGGCAATCTAATTGCCCCTTTTGTTCCCAAACTCTTGTTGAGTTAGTATAGACTTAACTATTGTGTCAAGAACAAGAGCAATAGTGTATGAGTTCAAGATGTAAAAATAGAAGTGTTTTACCACCTTTACTACAACATACACATGCTTCTCCATGATTGAATACTTCAGCTCATGAGCTTTAAGAGGACAACTCATAAAGGAAATGGGAGATTCCACACCTTCTTTGTTCTACTGAACCAAGATAGATGAAAGTGTATGTTCAAAATAATAGATGTATATTATAAAATCTTTGGTGTAATTAAGAAAAACTATAATTGGGGCATGGACAATAGCTTCCTTGATGTCTTTAAATACTGATTTGCCTTCTTCAGTCTAGCTAAAAGTGGTTTTGTCCATCATATTGATAATATGGTGAGTCTTCTCTATGAATTAAGGGATGAACCTTCATATAAAATTCACCTTTCTAAAGAAAGAGTGAACTATAGTCTTATTGGTAAGAAGAGAAAGCTCTTGAATGGATTTGACCTTTTCTAGATTGATCTTTATGCCTTCTCGAGATATAGTGTGACCAAAAAGTTTACCTTTTGTAATCAAGAAAATTGATTTCTCGGGATTAAGAGAAATACCATTTTGCCTACATCGCTCTAGCACTTGTTGTAGATGATGCACATGATCAGGATGATACTTAGAAAAGACTATCAAATCATCAAGGTAAACCACAATGAACTTACCTATTTCATTTTTGAAAGCAAGATCCATTGCTCTTTAGAAAGTGGTGCCAGCATTGATCAAGCCAAATGGCATTCTTTGATATGCAAAAGTGCCCCAAGGTGTCATGAAGGTAGTCTTATGTTGGTCTACTTCACCAACTTCCACTTTATTGTATCCTAAAAAGCCATCTAACATTGATAACATCTCAATGTCAGTCACTATTTGCAGCAGCTGATCCATGATGGGTAGGGGATAGTTGTCTTTTAAGGATGAATGATTCATATTTCTAAAATCAATACATAGGCAAATTTCTCCATTTTTATTTCTTATAGGGACTATGTTTACAATCTAGGTGGAATGATGGATTGGGGAAAATAATCCTTACATTCAATTTTTTTTGTATTTTAGACAAAATTGTGCTTAATATCCTAGGATTTAACTACCTTTGCTTTTACTTGTGTGGTAGTGACCCAATCTTGAGAGGAATCTCACAATAGATTTCTTCAAGTTTGAGTGGTTTCAGATCACCATATGAATATGCCAAAACATCAATATAATGGCAAATTAGAGTGATGAATTTGAGTTTCTCATCAGGGGTACAATAATGCTCGATGTTGACCATTTTTAGATTGTCACTTGAACTCAATTTTATTTTATAAAAATACTTAGAGGATCTCAAAACCATTTGCTATTCTTTGACATACCTATCATGCTTGTCAAGAAGTTTATCAAGAAAAACTAATCCTTTGGGAATTTTATTCCCTTTGAGCTGAAGGTACTCATTATCAGCTTTTGAATTTATTTTTAGATCTGATTCATGATGGGTAGAGGATTCACTGCCTTCAAAATTAAGCTTTTCAAAGCTCTCTTTATTCCAAAAAAGCAATGATTTGGTTATCACCATTAAACACCTACCAATGGTCTACATTATCAGGTACACTTGGTTAAAAAAACAACTCGATAGTGTACCTGTCTTATTTAAAGTCCTTATGAGGAACCAAGAGAGTTGTAGAGATGGCCAATGCATCTGCATGATTGTTGAATTCTCTAAGCATGGAAAAAATACTGAAAGCATCAATGCTTTCAATGCAGTCCCACACCAGATTGCGGTAATGTCATAATCTCTCATTTTTAGTTTGATACAGGTTCCTCACCTAACATACCACTAGCTTAGCATCTCTTTTGACATGAAGGATTTTAACACCTTTATCTTGAGTGGCCTTTAATCCAAGTAGCATTGATTCATACTTAGAAGTATTTTTGGTGTTATTAAACTATAACTTATATGCATATGGAAAATAACTCCTTAAGGAGATATTCAAATAACTCAAGATCCAGAACCAGTTGAAGAATTGCTTCCATCGAATTCCAAGATCCAGACATCATCATATTTTGATCCTCTCAAGGAAAAATCTCTTTTCATGTGTAATACACCCAACTAATTCTTCTGATATTTTATCTAAATTTTTTGGATTATCAATTAGTAAGATTTTGTCTACCGAAATAGGAATGTCTTCAGTAGTCAAGAAGTAATTACCCATGCCTAAAGACTCAAATAGAATTTGAGATTTCAGGTTTGATGTTTGAGTGACTATGTATTTTGATTCCTTCTTAGGTAGTAGATTTTGCATGATGCCCTTAATAGGGATCCTCACCTCAGATAGGTCCATGCTTAATTCCCCACCAACATCCTTACAAAAATTTCATCCAAAAAGAATGTCATAAGAGGCTAGGACATTGGCCACTAGGACTATCATTTTAATTCTCTTATTTGAGAAGGCCAAAAATGCAAATTAAGCATATTTGATTTGTCCTAACAAAGGCTCCTATTTATTTTCCATGGAGAAACATCTCCCAAAGGTCTTAGTCAGCATGAGACCAAGAGATTGGCAGGCATGACATTGTCAAATGCACTAGAATCAAATATGTAATTATTCAATTGATGACCATTTATCAGCAGGGAGAAATAAAATGGTTTTGTCTTCCTAGGAGTGGCTGGAAGAGTAATCACAAGATTATTTTAGGTAGACATTTTCTTTTGGGGATCACAAGTTGCTTTCAAAATTTCTTGTCCTGTAGGGATGATTTTATTTTTGACATATTGAACTAACCTATCCAACTGCTCAAGGTTGGATTGAAAGAATTCAAACTTAGACATTTGAATTTTGGTTTTCTTAACATGGTTAATTATATCAAATAACTGAAATGAATTTGAGATAGAGGAAGGTAGTCCATCGATTTGGGTTTTACTAGGCATAGGATTGGTCTGAAAATTTGAAGTAAAAGATGAAGGAACATTTGATGTACTTACATTTTTATTGCTCACCAAATCCTTTGATTGGAAAGGCAGTGAAGTGCCTTATTTAGCAATTGAAATCACTCGGTGTGGCTCTTCCCCTATTTTTCCTTTATTAGCTTGTTTAGTTGACTAGTTCTGGGACCAGATAAATACTGCATATGATCCATCAAATGCTTCACCTTTGGCTTTGGGTTCATTCTAGTAATTTAGGAATCCAATGTTGGATTCGCCTACTGATTCTTCTTGGCCTTATGCAAAGAGATCAACGTCATCTTCTTGGTTCAACTCAAGTTGGAATGAAAAATTAGATTTGGTTTCAAGATAACCAACTACTGAGCTAACTGGTGCTACTTCAATAGTAAGCTTCCCTGATGGGGGAGGAAGGTGATTTGGTTTCCCTTGATTTCTAGTTGCATTGCCCTAATATGACTAATTGGGAAACATCCTCCTTGGTATATCCTGATACGAAGGAGGAGAAGACATCCCTTGTGCCATTTATTTTTTGAGAGCTAGTAATTCATTTGCTAGCATTTTCACCATAGGATTAGTGGTGCTTGTAGAAGAAAATTTAGAAAATGAAGAATATTTACCTTTGTTAGGATCTCTTTTTATCTTTCCTACCAAGATAAGGTCATCTTCAACCTCGATCACCAAAATTTGAACTACAGCAAGGTCTATGTGGCCAACTTGTCTTAACAAGAAACTCACTTTAGGAAGCTAGGAATTGATGAAGAAGCATTTGAGATTCTCAAGTGTTGGCTAAGAAATTATGGGAATCTTATTTCTCATCTTGTCAAATTTGGCAATGAAGTCTCTCATATGGGTTCATGAGGCTCCTTATTCATTTCTGTAAGCTAGGCTAACATGGCATGCACATCTTCTGTAAGTTTGAACCTAGCCTCAAATTTGGCTTTGAGAGTGTTCTAGTTGGTCACTATTTGTGCTTTTAGATGATAAAACCAATTTGTAGTAGTACCTTGTAATGTTTCCACAAATAGCCTGACTGTAATGTCTTCATATTCAATGCTTATTATACCACAAGTTATACATAAGGCTGTAACATGTTCATCAAGATAAGCCTTCCCATCACCATAAAACTTGGGGAAATTTTTTCTTGAGATATGGGGTAGCTCATGTAGAGGTGGGGCTAGATTTAGAGGACCAAAAGTATTACCCTAGGGGCCTTAGACTACCATGATATGGTTGTTAAAAAGAGGGATAATAAATCTCTATGGGATATGTATGGACAAAGCTCTGTTGGCAAAGGAAAAAGTAGCTTTGCCTGGTATTGGGGACCTAATGTTAGTAGGAGGAAAACTCTTGGTTCACTGAAGGTGAGTTTGTTTATGGGGAAGATCAAAATTACTCTACCATACAAGTTCAAATATAGGGTCAACAATACCTTGATCTCTCTGGCTTCGTGTGTATGGTGGGTCAGCCAGAGTGCTAAAGTAGATATGGAAAAGAACTACAACTACTTCAATTTGAAGCTTGAGGCTTCAAAATGTGCATTCTAATCCCCAGTGATATGAAATGCTTTAATTTGAATAGACTAGAAAAGGACTAAAAATGTTCTTTGATCCCCAATAGAGTCACCAAAAATTGTAGGGTGAATATTTTGTCACTAGCTAACTGATGGCAAAATAGGTGCCTCAACCACAACATAAGGAGATTTATACAGTGAAATGTGTAGGTATACCACATCATAGGAGATAAATCTCTCCTCTCATCAAGGGGAGGTTCCCTATAAGCTACTATATACTAATATAAACTGAAAATACACTCAAGGGTGAAAACATACCATCTATCTCTCTTTTTTTAGAGATGATGTTCACAAAATAGAGGAGGATCCTGGTGTGATTACTGAAAGGTCACTTCTCTTCTTTCAAAAGTGATATTCAATAAAACATAGGGCTCTCCTAGGGTAGAAACATCAACCACAAGAAATAAACTAAAATAAATAGTTTTAGTTATTTCTCATACTAATTGGGATAAAGGAACATAATAGGATTAAATGTAGCTCAAATTTTGCACCTAAAACTACAATATGGTAAAGGATTACAAAGGATAAAGAGAGCACAAAGTCTCCCTAGTATCCTTTACACAAAAACATAGGCTGAAAGCAATTATGGTAGCACAAAGTCCCCCATAGTCAGTTTTAAGACATCTTCTAGCTTATTTCCACTATTTTTTCTTATTTGATTAAATAGACAAGACTGTATTTAGGAAACAGACATAAGAACAATTTCCTAAAAGACACAAGCTTATTCTAACACAAAGTCTAGAAAATCACTTGCTTTCTCATTCATTTAACAAAATATGATTAGTAGTCTGAGCTCAAAGTCTCAAGAATGCCTTTCAATTTGGGCAGAGCTTCACTTCTGATAACAGAGAGATCTCCCTTATACAAAATGGGAGTTTACAATATATAGCATTACAAGGAAGACTTGGGTGCTTGTTTTCATGAAATCGGCCCATGCTGAATTGAATGCCTTAAATATTTGTTAAAGAGCCATGCTGGAATAGGGCATCAGCCTTGACTTTGGCATTTTGAATTATCTCAAATGTCCCTTCCTCAGCATGGTTTGTCTAGTCTTCTTAATGATGTTTACATAGTTTTCCATTCACCTTTACTCAATGAAGAAAAATAGGCCACATCCTTTAATGTTACTGTTCCCTTATATGCACTTGGTGAACTATTCCACCATACTAGAAATAACTCTCCTACAGATATTTCTAGTTTTCTTGTAGTCATTCTCTCTTTCCTTGCCACGTTTTGTCTTTTCTTAGCAATCTGAGCTCTTGGGGCTATGTTCTTACTTCCTCCATTCGCTTATTTGGCTCCTTCCTTGGTTGGTCATTGATCTTGTTCTTAGGGATTTTGAAAATCAATAGTCATTCCATCACCTTAAAAATGTTTTCCACTGGGACGTCACTAGTCCCTTTGAACCTCTTTGAACCTTGAACCTTGAACTCTTTTGGTTCAAAGGTTTAATGGTACAATGGTTCAAATAATTAATGGTTCAAAGGTTCAATAGTTTTGTGAAGGGCCACATTCACTCTCCTTTTCTTCTTCGACTGAACCATCCCTTTGAACTTTTTTTTGGAATCTTTTGCTTTCTTCATTTGCTCAAAGCTTCCTTTCAAACTTATGAACTCTTTGAACCCGTTAAACCTTTAAACCTTTGAACCATTTTGGTTTAAGGTTCAATGGTTCAATGATTCATTCTCTTTCTTTTAAATCCTTATATTCTCTTAAGTCCACCGAAGTCATCAAATTCTTTAAACATTTGAACCTTTGAACCATTTTGGTTCAAAGTTCAATGGTTTAATGAATCAATCTTAATTCTTTGATTTCTTTTGAATCATTGAACTCTCTATATTTTCCAAGTCTATCTAAGTCATTAAACCTTTGAACTCATTAAACCTTTGAACGCTTTTTAGTTCAAGGTTCAATGATTCAATAGTTCAACTTCATTCTTTGAAGCCTTCTTTTCTTTAAGTCTTTTAGACTTATTGAACTCATTAAACCTTGAACCTTTGAACTCTTTTTAATTTTGAGGTTTAATGGTTCAAAGTTCAATCTTAACTCTTCAAAGCCTTCCTTTTGTTATGTCCGCTGAAGTCATTGAAACTTTGAACTCGTTGAACCTTTGAACCTTGCGAAGGTGGGGTTCAATGGTTTAATGGTTCAAAGTGGTTCATTCTATTTCTTTGAAGCCCGTCGTTAATTCTTTTGAATGAACCTGGGTGTTGAACCATTCCTAAAACACTAAGGAAAAGTTTTAAGTGTTTTGAACTTCTTTTGAAGAAGGCATGCCTATTGAACCTGTAGCTTCTTTAGAAGAAAAGGCTTGAATATTTAGAAAACTTAACTACTCAGAACATTCTTGAGAAAGAAAAGAGAGAGTTTTGGTCTATAAGACCAAACTGATTAGTAGGTTGTCCACAAAAACAAGTGATGGATTTTGGGTACAACAATAAGGAACCAATCCATCACTTTTGGTTAGATTCTACATAATGGTCAAAAATGGTCCAATTTTTTATTTGCTACACTCAAAACCTCTCTACAATGACAACTATGTCGCCTGGAAAACTAAAATCAAGACACATTTAGAATTTGAAGACATTTGGCCTTTTATAAGTGGCACTCTTACCCAACATGCCACTAATGTTAATCTTCAAAATAAGTTTGACAAAACCAATCAAAAGGCAAAGTTGATAATCTTGTTTAGAGTATCAAATGAGGTATTGCCTCATATCCATGAGGCCACAATAGTAAAAAATGTTCTGGATAAGCTCTAGACAATCTATGAGGCCAAAAATGAAGGAATCATTCTTTATTTATAGAGTCAACTTCATTCCCTCAAATTAAAGTCCAATGAAAAATTGGAATATTTTCTATGTCATGTTACAACCCTGAGGGCTTCACTCCAAGCATTGGGAGAAATAATGTCAGATGCATCTCTTGTAATTATTGTCTTGAGAGAACTACCACCCTCATATAAGATATTTGTGACTAATTTTATAATAGTCACATAATAGAAACCATCTTTTGATAAGTTGGTAAACATGTTATAATAGGAAGAGTCTATGCATATAGAAGAAGTAGAATCAAAAGAATATGCTCGTGCATCTAATCAACAAAAAGGTAAGAATAATATCAAGTCCCCTAAACCAAATCAAGGTTAACAACATTATTCATAGGGGGATAAATAATATTAAATTTTCCTTATATGTGAAAAATAAATCCATGATTTAGAGAATTATTGGTATAACTCCTTTTCACAAGGCTCTTCAAGAAACAAGATGCCCAATCACCAACAATCATCTCATCCACATAAAGGATAAGGATAAATGAAAGGGAATTCAAAGAATAAATCCAATAAAAAAGGCAACATTGTTGAATAGGAAGACAACCACTCTAATGAGGACTTATTATATGCTACACAGTATCATGATGAATCAACATCACAAAGTTATATCTAGTATGTTAACCTAGGTACAACTTGACATATGACTAGAAGACAATATTAGTTCTACAACATAAATGAGACTTACCCAAAAAATCATGTCACTTTGGGTGATGATTCATCCTACCAAGATCAAATCATTGGTAATATCTCCTTACCATTTAGATGACATGATTACAAAATCTTAGATGTCTTATATGTCCTAAGACTCACAAAGCTTACTCTATTAGTTAGATAGATACTTCACCACAACATCAAGGTTTACTTCGATTTAAAAAGTGTCAAAAAGATGTGTTTGATCAAAGATAAGTAAAAATAGTCAATAATTATTTTAAAAGCCTTAGGAGTTATAAAAATGTTTCGACTTGACTTTGTTCAATCAAATAATCAAGTACTTATAGCTCAAGACTCAAACTCAGCTAATTTGTTGCATCACAGATATGCTCATGTTAGTTTTGGATACCTTAAATCACTCATCAATTGAAACATGGTTCATGGACTTCCTTAGTTGAATAAAAATATATATCTCTACATTGGTTATCTATCAAGGAAATGACATTGGACATATTTTGGTCAAAGTTCATCAAGAGCATCTAGTAAGCTTGATCTAGTGCATACCAATCTGTGAGGCCTCATGATATCCATTCACTATGGGTTTCAATATTTCATGCTCTTTGTTGATGACTACTCATGCAAGATGTGGGTCTACTATCTAAAGACCAAAGACCAAGCCTATAATACTTTAAAAGAGTTTAAAATAATATTGAGACTAAAATTGGTCATAAAATCAAGGCTTTCTTCTCAAATCAAGGAGGAGAATTCACTAGTAAATTTTTTTTTACTTATTTGAAATAACATGGCATTCATTGACAAATAACTCCACCATACACTCCATAACATAATGGTGTTATAGAATAACAAAACAACACTATCATGGAAATGGTGCATATCATGATTAAAGATTTAGGTTTGGCACACACATATTGGGCAAAAATAGGGAAAATAGTAGTTTATTTATTGAACATGTCACCCACTATAGCTATTCCTAATATTACTCCACATGAATCTTGGATAGGGAATAAACCTTCCATTTATCATCTTCAAGTTTTTGGATGTTAGGCTTATATACATGTTCCTAAAAAGAAGAGAAAGAAACTAGGTACTAGATCCATGCCTTATACCTTCTTAGGGTATAGTGAAGAGTCATTAGCCTAAATACTGATGGACCCTAAAACAAAAAAAATCTCCATCATCAGGGATGTAGAGTTTGATGAGAAAATTAAAACTAGTTTACCTTCCACAAACTCACATGATTCAGTGATTAGACCTCTATATAATTTAGAAGGTCATAACCACACTGAAGGTGATAATGATAATGAGGATGATTAGTTAGTTATTAAAAATCAACCCATAAAAACAATACAATGTATGCCTAAATGGTATATAAGTACATTAAGAGATGTTAAACTAGATAGAGTTTCATACACATTGATTACTGGACCAAGGACTCATAGCATGACTCAAGATAAGGTCAACTTGGCCCTAATTAGCACCATTATAGAATTAGTAGAGCCCTCATCAGTTTAGGAATCCCTAGAGTAAAAACCTTAGAATGATGACATGGATGTAGAATATCAATCATTAATGAAACACAAAACATGGTAGTTTGAAGATCTTCCACTAGGGAAGAAACCAATCAACTATAAATGGGTCTTCAAAATGAAATACAAAGTAGATGGTAGTATAGGCAAGCATAAGGCTTGACTCGTGGGTAAAGGATATGCATAGAAGGAAGGCATAGAATATGATGAGACATTTTCTCCTATGACCAAGATCAAAACAATCCAAATGATATGTTCTTTGGCTGCACAAGTTGGATGGAGATCTATAAGAAGAATTTTACATGACACAACTAGAAGGTTTTGTCTCACTTGGTAATGAAAGAAAAGTAGATAAACTCATAAAATATTTGTTTGGTCTCAAATAGGCTTCCCAATCTTGGTACATAAAGATCAATAAACATCTCATCCAACATGGATTCTATAGGTGTCCTTATGATCCAAATCTCTACCTAACATAGTAAGCGGGATAGATTTTAATTGTTATAGTATAATCTAGTCATCAATGGAAGTTTATTAAAGATGATAGATTTGACCAATAAAGTTCTTAACTAATCATTCAACATGAAAGATCTCAAGATTCTACACTATCATCTTGGATTAGAAGTATGGAAAAAAAGAACACCACATCTTTATGTCTCAAATGAAATATGCCAAGACAATGCTCAATAAATTTAGGATGATGGGTAGTAATCCAATTACTACACTTATGGAGATAAGGATTCAGTTGTCTCATATAGATCCATCACCACAAGTATATAAAACTCTCTATCGGTAGTTTCTTGGGAGTCTTATCTAATTAACATATACTAGGATAGACATCGACTATGTAGTTAGCTATCTTTCATGGTTCATGTAGGAGCCAAAGATGTCTCACTAGAAAGTAGCAAAGTGAATACTAAGATATATCAAGGGTACAATATACTTCAACCTAGAATATAATAAGAATGATAATTTCTTCTTGATAGGATATTCTAACTCAGATCATGCAAGAAATATTGATGACAAAAAATCCACTTCTATAGATTGTTCTTTGTAGGATATAGTCCTATATCCTAGGGAGAAATAAATACAACTTTGTTTCTCATTCTTCCACTAAAGTAGAATTTTATGTTGTAGGATGAGCTATCTGCAAAGTGATATGGTTATGTCACATATTGGAAGGATTGGGAGTAACACAAAAGACACCTACCATCCTATATTATGATAATGAGGGTGTTCTCAAACTTGTTCACAATATAGTATTTCATTGATATACAAAAAACATTGAGGTTCAATTTCATTTTATTCATGAAAATGTATAGAAACACAACATCCAACTCTAGTATTGATTGATAGAAGAACAACATGTAGATGTCTACACCAAGTCACTTGCACATGAAAAATTTGAGGCATTTAGAGAATTTCTCTCCTATTCACTTCATTATATACTGAATTAAGGGGGAGGATTTTAGATTATAATAATGTGATTAATTCACCATAAGAATTTTATTATTTATTTTTTTATATGGTTATAGACATCAATTCTGGGAATGTTGTTATTACACCATCCTATATTTTTAGGATATATTGTGTTATATTGTTGAATATATAATATCCCTTTTAACTCAATTAATATTAGCTAAATATATTATTATTTCCAGTTCTTGTAATTTTTTCCTTAAAAGTCTAAAATGATTCATACTACCTATTTTTTCACATAAATGGACCATTATTTTGTAATATCTCCTTTAAAGGCCCAATAATAGGAGCATAATTACCAATGAATTTTATGTATTATCCACAATGAAATAAAAAAGTGTGAACTTATTCTTAAGTGTGTGGAAATCTAGGTTAAAAATCATAATTATGTTAGTTATATTAGCCAACATTCCTTCCTTACAAATAACATGCCTTAAAAGAGTACCAAACTGAATTATAAACATGCATGTTCAAGCTCAACAAAATTGTAGTTGCTTACACATTTAAAAAATAATGCACATAATATCATATTGGTATTTTATGAACTCATAAAAATTCCAATCATTAATATACACTTGTAGGATCTCGTGAATAAAGACTTAAAATTCCCCCACCATAATGTACAAAAACATGTAACACATTTATTAATCCAAAAGGCATAGCATCATACAAAAACAACCCCCATTCCATTTTAAATTTGGTATTTAATTTATATTTCTATATTGTCTAAACTTGATATTATCCATATAATCCATTAGGGAAAATGTATATTTCTCTCCCAAATACTCCCTCAATTACCTATTTAGTAAAACGTGTAGGAAATGAATCATGTATGTATGTGTCATTCAATACTCTATGTTCCACACATAATCAATCATTCCATATTTTTTTTCTTATAATAATTTTATGAATATAGTATAATTCCTCTATTGGATAAATCACTCATTAATCTAGCAGTTCACATATCTCCTCCTTCACTTTTGTACATGACTTTGGGTTCATTTAGTATGGTATTTTCTTCACCAACCTTACTCTTTCATGCAACCTGATAACCATATTTCCTTATTACTTGTGTACCCATTTAATTTAACTATATTCTTGGAGATAAACCTTGAAAATCTTTGGCTAACTACATAATGTGGGATAATTATACATCAGTTCAACTATCTCTAATCAAGGTTATCCTTTAATTTTCCTCTATTCCTTTAATCACTCTTTTCATATGTAATTATTAATTATTGTATATTTATTCGTAAACCTACAAATTTTACACTTTTCCCCTCTTTTGAATGTTCTAACATTCAAATTATTTTCTTATTATTATTATTATAATATTTTGTTGGCATTTGTTTTGTGTACCTATCTCAATATTATCTTTATTTCCACTTATGTTTATTTTTTGTATATCCTACACAATATACTCCATCTCTATAGTTTCACTTGTTACTTCATTAAATACCCAACTAATGGTGTAATATTAATCGCTATTCATTGCTCAAAAAAATTCTTCCAACTTTGCACCATTATATAAAATAACTTTTTCAATATATTTTAATGTTTTTTCCAACTCAGGTTCAAATGCAATAAATATCAATGTTCACATGAAGTATTGTTTAATGGATTCCAAATATCATGTATCATGTCAATTTTAACTAAGAATATAACATATGCATGCCAAAGTTTTTAATTTTTAATATGACATATGTACCCACACCTAGATATGAAGCACAAATCTACTTATATACCAATATTCTCACATGGATTTAGGTACTCACCTAGGTTTGAATCCCCCTTAAACACTAGGAATTTTTTTCTCACATCTCTTATCTCAAACCTTATGTATAAGGATTATGTTACCTTACCCCAAATTAGTAGATTGGGATAATGTGCTCTCACATTCATGTAGTTGTGTTGTGTATCATGCGAGTAGGTTTTAACACCCTCTCAACCTATTTTTGAAATAAATATCCCAAGCCATGTAAATATTAATTTACACATAAGGATCCATCATACATGGTAAAATTACACAAACTTATCTTAAATATAGTAAATCCTTTTGGAACTTGATAAATGTGAGAAATTAATCTCATTATTCTATACTCTTATATTTGAGTTCCACAATTATGTGTGTTCCATATGATTATATTGCTCCTTATTGAATTTGTAAAGTATATTTCAATTCCAATGAATTTTATTACAATGACTTCATAGGCCTCTTAAAAAAAATATCAAAATCTACACTTGTAATATCTTACATTAGGGCTCCAATTTACCAGCTTACACTCCCATCAGCATGTAGATCAATATGTTCCTTCCATTATTTGGTTACATTACAAATATTGTTGATACCTTCATAGTTTTAAACACTTTCCACATATGTTATTTCATGATCATTATATATGGGAATCATAACCCTTTGTTTTGCATTTTTTATGCTCATTTAATGTTTTTAAAAGTGCATATTAGCTTGATTTACATATCACCAAGGACTCCCAAGTAATGTTGAATAGTTATCAATTTTTTATAAATCAATTATTTTGAAGAGTGTTATGAATTTTTCCCATAGTTTCAACTTAAAAACTCTTAAATACTACAATTGGCTTGGAATGATTCATGTTTTCCAAAAAACATCATATTTTTAAAGATAACCAACCTTGGAATTCCCATTCTCCTTCACACATCCTTAGTAAGGATATTAACCTCTACTCCCATATCTAGTAGGATATTTTTTAGTTCCCAATCATTGATCTTATCATCAATGAATAATTATTTATTATAGTTAGTGTGTACACCTATATTTGGTACAAAGAATTTGTTTTAATACTTTTATAATTATCTTGTGCATGTGGACCATAAATTTAAGTTATTGTCTTATAGGTAATTTTACTTGTTATTCTTTCTCTCTATTTTCTTTGTGTGGCCCTATTTATTCCTTGTTATTTTTTTCTCTTTTCTATGTTTTTTTGGCTTCATGGATCTCATATCATAGCTTAATACCTTATATTTTTTATTTATCTACTCTTCTATTGATATGTTTTCTCCCTAGAAATAATTATAGGCCTACCAATATTTCATGTCGATCATATCTATATACACCATATATTTTAACTTTATCATTTTATTGAATAATTTTCTTATAGAGGCTTATCAATGCATCTATTTCCCTATGTGCACACATTAAACAGTGAACGAGGAATGAGGTGGGATCATATTATGGTATTTTGAGAGATGTTTTTTACGTAATATTTTTCATACCTTCATTACTATTAGTCTGACCTCCTCCGGGTAGCCTTCCATCTGACCTCTTTGTCTACTTTTTATTCATATTTTCTAGCTTCCCTAAATCCTACTATATTTTCCAATCCAATACAATATGCATCTTACTTATATTCCTTATATTGTATCAGCTTGGCTGATATAATTTTGAGTTTTTATTATGTATTCAAAACTATATTTCCCTAGATAATAAAATACTATCATTTGAAATCTTTCCATTTGTGTTATCCTGGTTGATACCATCATCATAGAGTTTATGGTTAGTTATATATATATATATATATATATATATATATATAGTGTCATATTTTATTCCTAAATAGTTTAATGTATTCATATACTCTTTTTACACTTATATTTTGGATCTTAACTACTAAAATTATGAGGTAGAGGTAGATTCTTATCTTGGAGGTCTAGTCTTACTTATGGTCTCTGAAGCTCAATATGAGGAGTCATGTTGAAGAGGTGTCCTAATATTTTTATTCCCCATCTAAGGATATCTAGGAATTATTCTTAACATATGAGTTCTTAAACTAAAAATATCCATTTCAAATTATTTCCTAACCTAAATGGGGAGATTGAGGCATCCACATGTCCACTCAAAATTATGTATCTCTATCCCTACACTCTTTCCTTTATTTATCTAGTAGATATAAATATGCTTAATCATTGTTATTTTAGAAGTATGTGTTTATACTTGCCTATCATCTTCCTTATATTGAATAATTTAACATATATACAAGGTTACTTAGGATTTCCATTATCACATTAGGTTGTATAGACCTCCCATTGGTTGACCACTATGCAACTCTATTAATTTTTTAATATTTATAACTATCTTAGATTAGGTTACCCATATTATTCAGTTACTTGCATGTAACATATTTATTATATCCTTGATACACTCCTTTGTTGTAATTGTTACAATTATTTATTGAAATTGAGCCTTAGTGATATTTATACCCCAAGTCATAGGCTTAGCATTTGGAAACCTTTCATCTTTAAATTTGAGTGTAGATTGATTTGTTCTAGGTTTTTTATTATTCTAAATCCCTACCTACATTTACAGTATATGCATGATCTATTGTTATGAACTTATAAGTGTCTTAGTGTATTGAGATAAAGAAGATAATTATAGGTAATCCTAGCCCATTCATACATTTTGGTGAACCCAATGTGAATCTTATCCCACCACTATTTGGAACATTTTCATATTTTTCATTTTTTAATTCTTAACATTTTCTTCAATATCACCATAAATTTTAGTGAAGATTTTATCCCAAATGTATTGACCAATAATAAAAAAAATTCATGTTTTTACAACTTTATGAGAATACAATTTTATGTCTTCACCAACTTTATCAACCAACTTGATATATTTTTATGTCATCAAAAACTATATTGACCAACCTAATATAATTTATTTTTTCAATAATTATGTATCATCTAACTTGATACAATTTTATGTTTGTTAGTTAAGTTTCCTACTGCATCGACCATGCCATTAAAATATTACTAATGTTTACTTTATTCATTTTTTAATCTCTTCATTTCAAAATTTTCATCCTGATGTCTCCTCTTAATATTTTTATAGTGAGTTTAATGCATTGTACTTTTTCATGGGTCACCCTTTTATTCCTTCTATTACCACCATTAAATGCAACTCTTTATGGTGTAATTATGATACAAATTTTCTCATGGACAAATTAATATTAATGATCTTCCCACTTATGATGATCCTTATTATTAGTCTTAATATCCCAATGATGAAACTTGTATTGGGATTGAATATTATCAATATGGTCCTCCCATTTATGATTATCATAATAATGATCCTAATGATATCACTTTTGACATTCCTATTATTGAAAAAAATCTCCTTGATGATATTCACACTTATGATGATCTTTATTACAAGGGTGAATATCTCAATGATGACACTTGTAGTGGGAGCAAAGATAATCAGGTTGGTCCTCTAATTTATACCAATCCTTATGAAAATTATAATGATCCCACCTTCACCACTTCTCACATGGTTGAAAATATATACCATGATTTTTCCATCTATGATGATATTGATGGAGGTGAGGACCCTAACATGATAAAATATATTCCCATTGATTATTAGTAAAACATGGATGAAAATCCCTCTTATGATTCTTCCATTTATAGTATCCATCACTTTGAATTAGGAAATAATGAGGATGATTATATGAATTCAAACCCACATTTCATCCCACACTCAAAACATTTTTGTGGATGGCTCATCAAAATTTAGCTCACATTTAAAATTATCCTATATAACCAAAAAAATCCAATCCTTCACCTTATGTATAATACCTAGGTCAAATGACTATTCTAAATTGCATTATATGTGATTCTAATAATAGATATTATATGAATATTAAGACATATCCTACTAATCTATTCTTAATTTCAACTTCTTCCAACCTATACAAATCAATATGATAATCACTTATTTTGAACTGTATTGCTAAACTTGATACCATTTAGTTACAACCACCCATAATCAACTACATTAACCATGATCTTAGATATGTTGATACAATTTTAATTCAAACTATTATTTTCTATTACTAAATTAACCATGACCTCAAAACTGTCGATATAATCCTATTTTTCCCTCCTATTACAAACAACTACACTTACCATGACCTAAAATGTGTCAATTTATTTTTGCCTCCTTTACCCAAGTACAGTGGAAACCAACCATTAAATAATGTTGATATATTTAATTTATGTCACCAATAGTATCAACTAGACATTATAGAATGCCGATACAATTATCCTATTACCTTCAAATTCTTCCAACTATACTATTTAGGATTCAAATAGTGTCAATTTCATTTTATTATCATTCCTAGATATTTATAAAAATATCAACTACATTCTTATAAGTAACAATATAATATTAATATATCCTACCCATGATCATACTATCTTAATAATTTTATATTTATTTCATTAGATTGTATCAACTTGACCTATAGAATTCATTCTAGTTTTATCACACCAAACTATATCAACCTAGTCAATACAAATGTTTTTAGTATTATCACACCATAATGTATCAACATAATTCATTTTAAACCAAATTGTATTGACCTAGTTAATACCATATTACATAATTTTCTATCATATCTTAAATACTTTGACATTGTCCTAGATGCCACTTCCCCTATTATAACACAAATTTATACAAAATTTGGAATCATTACTATGCATGTTGATCTTAAGGTTAAATTCAATCCACCGAATCTCACAAATTAGGGAGTATTATGATGTCTATTATCTTCTTTTCATAAATACTAGTGCATCTTGTGATTACCATCCTTTTTATACAACACATATTGGGGAACCTTGCCATGCCCACCATTTTCTTATTTTAACCTTTTTGAGATCTTGTGATGACCATCCTTACCCTTATACATGATTTGGGTGAAGCTTATGATGTTTTTAATTATTCTCTTAGCTTTGTAATCTTTCATCCTTACCATGATATAGAAATCAAGACCTTTTCACAACATAAAAATAGATAAATTAAGCTTCAAGAAAACTTCCAAGATAAATATGCTTTTATTTTCCATGTTTTTCTTTGATATTATCATTAGCATAGATATCACTTTTTGTTTTGTCTGATGTTTTTTTATTTTCATGCATTTTTCTCTTTAGCATCATTTTTATTACACCATTATTTCCTTTTCGGTTATTTAGTTTTGTATAGATGACCTTAGTTTTCCTTGTGGATATTTAGTATCACCTTCAAGTTTTATTTTTTTATAATTTTATTTTCCACCTCTTTTGTGATGATTTACAATTTGATTTTATTTCATTTATGGATCATAGGTAGCACCTTTAGGTTTATTTCACATTAATCATGGTACTTGTGCTTAGTCCTTAGGGGTTTTGTCATTTTTTCACCTCTGAGTTTTTGAATTTGTGAGTTACATGGTAAGACTTGAGAAATAAACTAGAACCTCCTTAGAAACTCCCATCCTATTTATCATATTTTCTATAGTCATTTGATTCCTTTATTCAACCATTATTTCCTTTTTAATTATTTATTATCTTTTATCATTATTTATACCCTTTGGGTTATATATATATTATGCTTCATAGTTTTATAATTTATATGATTCATAACTTTATCTTATTTGTCCCTTTCATATTTTTTAGTTTTTGAGTTTTATGGTAAGAACCTCCTCACAAATATCCATCATTATTAAATTTGATACATAGATTATTTTTGCTCTAAACCTTAACTAGGTATATTCATAAAAATATAAGGTAATGTTTGAGAGTAGTGTTTTAATCACTTAGAGCCAATAATATTCTATTTTGGTGAAACTCTAATAGCTTATCTACATGTCTTCATCCTCATTTTATGCTGTCTTATGATGTATTTCATACCAACCTAAAATTTTACCATATTCCCTTTCACATTTTTTTGTCATTTTAAGAAACCCAATAATTTTATACTCAGTTCCTTTATTTATTATTTTTCACATTAATTTTGAGCTCACCAAGGTTAGTTTTGAGATTTCACTATTACTATGGTGCTAATCTAAGATCCATTAGGAACCATGGTCTATAGGTTCTCATCTCTTTCATCTAAGTGTATGATTTCTAATGATAATAATATTTAACACTAATTTTTTTTTTGAGGTTTTTAAATCATGTTTCCAATGTCACCAAGGTTATTGATAAGGTGTCATGTGTGTTATATTGATAATTATAAAGTTTGCTTCAATGTGCTTCAGTGTTCCTACATGGTTCATTAGTGTTTGACTTGGATAGGAGATTGATGGATGATATTGGTAAGTGTATGATCATTTAGTTAGACTTGGTATGTGTATGATCATTTAGTTAGAGATAATTTGTGAAAATTAATACAAATTTTAAATATTACATTCCAAAATAGCAAGTGCCATAAGTGAATTGACTGAATGTTATAGGGTGCACAAAAGGCACGTAGAGCTACCAAGTGGCACGATCACAAAAGCACATATCTAAGATCAATTGTGAGTGATTACAAGTTAAAAAATAGGATAATATATAGGATATTTATGTTGTGTATTTATTAAAAATTTATAGGGATAATGATATGAGGTCAAATAGATCAATGTCTAACATTTGCATAGTGATCGTTGGAATTTGAATATTCAAATTAATGAGGGAAAACTAGTGCTTAGTTTTTGAGTTATATCTTTTGATTCAAGACAAATTGCTTGATGTAGTAAAGATGAAAGATATAAAAGATTTAAAGGATCATATATAAAATATATTTATAAGTTTTTAATTTTTTTATAGTCAAATTTATTAAAATCCAAAGTTGACTGTGTGTTTGACCATGTTTTACAAGTGACCTGAGAAGGATAATTAAAGAGTTCTTGATAGTATTTTAATGATTCAAGATGAAATAACTATTGGATAGTATTATAGAATCCATTAATACTATTTTTATGTATTTTTTATGTTTTATAAATCCATATTTAATTTTTAAAAAGGCTTAAAAGTTGACTATGTTTGTTGAATTCACTGGCATATTAAGTGACTATGTTACAGAGGTAAGTTGAAGGTATTTTACAAAAGGTCAAGAAGAAAATGAGTATGGAGATGTTATATAAGTATATAATGATTATAAAAAGGAATTTTTTTCATATTTTTCCCCTACTTAGATATGGAGAGTAAAAATATCTTGACTGTATTTTGATTGTGTGTGACCAAATTGAGTGGTCATTTTGTGAGAGTTGAATTGAGTGCTTAGAGCATACGTTGAATTTTATAAAGAACTCAGAGGTGGATATTAGGTATAAAAGGTTTCACCAATGTTATATAATCATATGTATATGTGAAATATTTGATTAATTACTTCAAAAGTTTGAAACTATGTTTTTCTATGTTTGAAGGCCTAAAGAACAAGGAAACCTGATTGATATGTTCAAGGTGTGAGTTGGTATTCCAAGTGGCATGGACCCATATGGAGTAATAAAGGGGATATTTTAAATATTTTTTATGTGTTTAAATAATTTATAAAGGATTAAGGTGTTCCAATTAGTCTCACATATAACATGTTAGTACAAAGGCCTAATTGTTTTAGGAATCACCAAGACCTAATGGTGGTTTGGGGCTAATGAGGTATTGACTAACCTATGAGGATTTTGGTTATCAAATGTAAAGTATGTATGTACTTATGTTAATTTTTTTGAAAATATTTAAATCATATTTTCTAACCAAGATGGGTTAAAGTAAGAGAGTGATATATATATATATATATATATATATATATATATATATATATATATAAGGTATAATTGGACTAATTGGGTTAATTGTGCATGTGTGGAGTTAAAAAAAGTAGAGAACCTTTGAAAGATAAGGTAAGAGTTAGTGAGGAACATAAAATAGAAAAAAATATCAGCCATGTTTATTTTATCAAGTTAACGTAGGTGGATACATAGGTCATTGGACCTGATGAGCCTAGAAGAGGAAGATTAAGTGAGCGAGCCCTTGAGACTATTTGGGTGAAAGAGTGAAGGTGAAGAGTGAAGAAAAAAGGTGATAATCATCAGTTGAAGAGTATAAATAAGTGTTTAATATGATATTTTTAGGTATTTTAGTGGGTGCTTGGTTTCTTATGGGGTTTTTTTCCTCCTTTCAAGGTAAAGCTTACTAAAGGTCTTGTTGTTGTGGGTGCTTAGCTAGACAGGGATAGTTGTTCCTTATGGGATTTGTGTCTCTCTAAACTAAGGAATGGGTGTTCCTTGATTAGTGGGTAGAAGTATAAATATTATATATTATTTTATAGGATTGTAGTCCATATTTTAGGGTTTAGTGGGTTTTATCCCCCAAGAGGGTTTCCCACATATATGATGTGCTCATGTGATGTATGTTCTTATGTATTATTTTGATTTATATGCTTTCATGTTTATATTACTTGATCAAGTTGATGTATTCTAAATATTTAAGTTTTGGGAATTGATTTGGATTATCTTGCATCATTGATTCACCCCCCCTCTTAGTGAATTTACCTCTAATAATTGGTATCAGAGTAGGATCTTATTTTCAAGTTTAACCACTTGAAGGTGATCTAAGGTAAAATATGGATAAGCAATTGAAGAAAGAAAATCAAGAGTTGAAGGCTCAATGGAGGTTACTAATGCATGTATAAAATCAAGTGAATAAAAGTGAAATTAACTCAAGGAATTTTTTGAGAAGTATAGTGGTAAGATGAGAGAGTATGATCAAGAAAAATCTTAGAATAAGATCATGGCCTCAAAATTTAAGGCTATTACAGATAAGTGCATCAAGCTCAATAAGGATCTAAAATCCTTGAAGGCAATATCAAGATCAAAAGATGATAAAGAGAATATAAAAATTATTGAGGATAAATTAAGGGTTATAAAGACAAATTTGATTTCAAAAGAGGAAGAATATAGTCATCTCAAGACTCAGTTAAAAGAGACAAATGCTAAGTTGAATTCAAAGCAAGGTGAGCATAATGAGTTGAATTAAAATCTTGATTCTATAAATATTATTGAATATTAAGCATGTATATTTAAAGATGGCATGGATAAAGAATCTAAGAGGGATAATGAGACCAACCAAGATCTTTGAATTTAGTTAGAGGTTGCTAATTCAAGTATGAGAGCTAAAGAGGATGAAAGTGTTCAATTGAAGACCAAGCTAGATTCATTAAAGTATGAGCACGAGCAATTTATTTTCAATAAAAAAAAGATTAAGAAAGATCAAGAGAGGTCATATCAAGAAAATAAAGATGCAAACACAAAGATCAATAAGAAATAATCCATTATGTATCCAAGTGCCATGAGGTATGAAAGATATATTAATGGTCATTATTTTATTTGTCACAGGTTTGGTCATAAGGCAAGAAACTATAAAAGGAAGAGAAATTGGTTAGATAGAGGTATGTATAATGTAATATAATATAATTTTCATGAGATGGGACATATTATTAGATTTTTCCTAGAATGCATGGGAAAATATTAACCCAGGTATGGAGACCAAAGATAGTTAAGTCTGAGCATAATGATCCTAAGAGAGAAGATGGTATGTTTGCTAAGATTCATAATATTCATCAAGTTGAAGGTATGAATGATGTTATTTATTTTAGTTGTCATCAAGTTGGTCATATTTCAAGATACTATACAGGGAATCTCTCAAATCATAAGAAAGAACATAGACATCCTAGTGTGCTCAAGAAATGTCAATCCTTGGTATGGAATCCTAAGGAAGTGAAGATCAAGAAAACTAATTTAGTTGAGATAAAAGATCAAGGTAGACTACCATCTAAATCAAAATAAGAATCAAATATGAATAAGGTTCAAGAATGCCATGATAATATGTCATTTGTCTAGATAGAAAAGAAGAATCAAAATTTAGTTCAAGTTAAGCTCAAAGAAAAGACCAAGGTCCTAGTTAAGTATAGTTATGAGGTGTGTATGGATACAAGTAAACATCTTACTATTGTTGAATAAGTTTCATGTGAAGAACATTAGTTGTCAATACCCATTGATGAGGTTCTTTCTTTAGTTGAAAAGGATGTCATGAATCTTTGTTATCTCTATATATTGTCAATCCAATCGTAGAAGAAAAGGAGAATATTATAGAGGATAATCATGTTTCTTCTCTTAAGACTAAAAATAAGAAGAAGAAATATTAGTATCAAATAACCAAGGAAGAGAAGGAATAGAAGGATTTGTGGGAAAATCCTAGTTTTACATTGTTCTAGGATTTTATGGGATAGTGTGTCTTTATCTAGGCTTCAATAAGGCACTTGACATCAATAGGAATCATGGTGGATGCTAGTTGAGCTTTGATTGATGTTTCAATACAAGAAAGGAGATGATAAGATATATTCAAAAATAGTGATCCTAAAGTCAAATTTTTGATCAAATCTTAAAGATGGTCTAGTTGGTCAAGTAGTGAACAATGAAGTTGTGTATGTAAGGTCTGCACATAGGGAATGTAATTTTCCAAGTGTATGATCAAGTACGATAAGTTGTTGATATTTTATTTTTCCATAGAAAGGCTTAAATATTTGTATATGATGTGAGGGGGAGCATATGTGAGATATTGTATTCATGGCAGAGATATGAATAAATTTGCTACAGATGTGAACTCAAGCATGTTGATATGATGAATTGATCAAACCAAGTCAAGTGCTTTGTCAATATATTGAATCCTCATGCATAAACAAATGGGTAACTTTGTAAATGGTCAGGTCCTAGGATCAAAGGACTGTGTAGAAGAATTTGAGATAGAAGGTATGAAGGCTATTATGTTGATTCATCATTGTTGGAAATAGTTTAAAGATGCTCAAAGGGTGACTAAACCCAGATGACTTAGGGGGAATCCATCTTAATGTTTCTAAGGTAAGTTCATGTAGTTTTTTATTTTCTTATATGTTTTGTCTTCATAAATGCCATGTATGATTAAAGAAGAGTGTAGTCATGGAGCTTGTTTGAGAATCTTAAGGTAAGAAGAGGTATGCACAATGTTAGGGGAAGTTTGTATCATCTCTCAAAGGTGGTCCTTTCCTATTTTGGTCCTTGAAGTCTTTTTATGTCTACAAGATCAGGAGTTGATCCCACTTTATCATTATGTCAAAGGGGGAGAAAGTGCTTGAAGAGAGAGATAGAGTTTATGCATAAGATTTTTATTGGTGTTGACATAAATGAAAAATGGGGATATTTTTGGAGGTTTTTCAATGATGTCTCAAATGTGACCAAGGTTATTTATGAGGTGTCATGTATGTTAGATTGACAATGAAAAAGTGTGCTTTAATGTGCTTCAGTGTTCCTACATGGTTCTTCAATGTTTGACTTGGATAGGCAATTGATGGATGATATTGATGATATGGACTTGTTTTAGATACCATATGGGATTTTATGAGTGCTTAGAGTTCTTATGTAAGTGAATGAAATTCATCATAATATTCATATGATTGTCTAAGCTGAAGTAGCCATCTTGACAGATAAATCTAAGTGAGCAAATTGATGATGCCATATTTCACATGTCTAAAGGTTTTAAGAGCATATTGATATATGGATAAACTAATCTATGTGAGGAGATCATACGGCTCAAGTTTTAGGTCAAGAGGTTGAGCATAGAAAAAGTTATTAAGGTGTAAAGTTGGCCTTCCAAGAAGAGTTTTACTAAGTTTCCATACTTAGCCAAATTTGTAAAAAGAGATCTATGGTGAGCATTTAATCAGATCACATATCTAAAAATGAGTGTTTAATTTGAATGGATAAGGATATAATAGTGTATATCAAATTCAAATATTAAATATTGCATGTGTTAGTGACATGTGTCACAATCATAGAGCTTGAGTAGTAGATCTAATGATGAACATGAAACCTATCAGATGAAGATCCAAAGGTGAGTATATGATCATGGAATTAGAGATAAATGGTGTGAATTAATTCAAATTATGAAGATTAAATGAATAATTTCTAAGTTTTGTAATCACATTGACTAAATGGTATAGGGTGCACAAAAGGCATGTAGAGCTACCAAGTGGCAGGATCATGAAAGCACATATCTAAGACCAATGGTGAACAATTGTAGGTTAAAGACTAGGATACTCTCAAGGAGATAGAAGGTGTGTATTTTTTAAAATTTTATAAGGAGAATGATATGAGTTAAAAGTGTCTGATGTTTAACATGTGCAAAATGATCATTGGAATTTTAATATTCAAATTAACAAGGGAAAACTAGTGCTTAGTTTTTGAGATATATCTTTTGATCCAAGACAAATATATTGATGCATTAAAAAGTAAATTTATAAAGTAATTAAATTATTATCCATAAAATATATTTATAAGGTTTGAATTTTTTTACAATCAAAGTTATTAATATCCAAAGTTGACTGTGTGTTTGACCATGTCCTGTAAGTGATTTGAGAAGGATAATTGAAGAGTTCTTGATAGTATTTTGATGTTTCAAGATGAAATAATTATTAGAGAGTATTTTAGACTCTATGAATAATATTTTTATGTATTTTTGATATTTTATCAATCCATATTTATTGTGAACAAAGGATTATAAGTTAATTGTGTTTGTTGAATGTACTGATAGATTAAGTGATCTTGTTACAGAGGTAAGTTGAAGGTGTTCTAAGTAGATTTGAAAAAGAAAATGAGTATGGATATTTTATATAAGTATATAAGTATTATAAAAATTAATTTTTTGTCATGTTTTGACCCTGACCTTGATCATACAATGAGAGTCAAAATAGCTTGACTATATTTTGATTGTGTGTGACCAGACTGAGTGGTCATTTTGTGAGAGTTGAATTGAGTGATTAAGGCATGTGTTGAAGTGTCTAAAATCTTGGAGGTGTATTTTAGGTATTTAAGGTTTCAAAAATTTTATCTAATCATATGGATATGTGAAATATTTTAATAATTGCTTTATAAGTTTGAAACTATATTTGTTTATGTTTGAAGGCCTAAAAAGCAAGGAGACCTAATTGATAGGTTCAAGGTGTCAATTGGTGTACCAAGTGGAATATACCAATATGGAAGTAAGAAAGGATATATTTTAAATAAGTTTGATGTATTCTAATCATTGATAAATTATAAAGGTATTCCAAGTAGTATCACATATAACATGTGAGTATGAAGGCCTAATTGTTTTAGGTCTCACCAAGACCTAATGATGGTTTTGGGATAATGAGGTATTGATTGACCTATGAAGAGTGTGTTTATCACATGAAATGTATATATGAACCTATGTTAAAGGTGATTAAAATATGTAAATCATCTTGACCAACCAAGATAGGTTAAATGAAGAGAGTGGTATATATACAAGGCATAATTGGACTAATTAGGCTAGTTGTGCATGTGTGGAGTTAAGTGAAATAGATAACCTTTGAAAGAGAAGGTAAAAGTTAGTGAGGAACATAAAAGTGAAAAAATAATTAGTCATGTTTATTTTATCAAGATAATGTAGGTGGATACATAGGTCATTGGACCTGATGAATCTAGAAGAGGTAGATTGAGTGAGTGAACCCTTGAGATTGTTTGGGTGAAAGAGTGAAAATGAAGAGTGAAAAAAAAGGTGATAATAATAAATAAAAGAGTAGAAACAAGTTTTTAATATGATATATTAAGGTATACGAGTGTCTACTTTATTTCCTAGGGGTTTGGTTCCTCTTTGAAAGCTAAATCTTATTAAAGGTCTAGTTATTGTGGGTGCTTAGCTAAATAGGGGAGTTATTCCTTATGGGATTGGTGTCTCACTAAACTAAGGGATGGGTGTTATTTGATCAGTGGGTGTTGGTATAAATGTTGGATCTTGTTTTATATGACTGTAGTACATCTTTCAAGGTTTAGTGGGTTTTATGCCCCAAGAGAGTTTTTCACATATATGATGTGTTCATGTGATGTATTCTCTTATGTATACTTTGGATGTATGTGCTTTCATGTTTATATTTCTTGATCAAGTTGATTTATGTTGAATGATTAAGAGTTGGAAATTGATTTGGATTATCTTGCATCACCGATTCACCCCGCCCCCACTTAGTGATTATGCCTCTAACAATTATTGGTTCTTCTAAATTCAAATGGATAAAGAAAATAGAAAAATAAAAATTTAAAATACATATAATATGAAAAGGAAATATTGAAAGTTAAATTAAATATTAAAATTTAGATCACACTAAAATATGTGATATTTTTGGAAAATCTCATGTTCTAGTTGATGCTCAAACTCCATAGTAAGCCTCATGATATAAATGAGTTACATTGGGATGCATAGACTAGTATACTAGGGTAGGAGGCCTCAATACATGATTACTTACCTATTTTATTACTACTGCCACCTAGTTTCTCACACAAGTACCCAATCTTTTTTTAGTGTAGCCTTTTTCCCACTATGTGGTTTTAGTAGCATGGTATAATTAGTTTGATTAGGTTAATAATAGGTCATTACAGAAAATGTACTTCAATTTAGTTTTTAATTATGAATTAAGCTAATTACACTTTTGGGTGACCTAATTCCTCACTTTATAATGTACCTTCCTATGTACTTTTTGGATAATGACAATAATATAAATATTCCTTTTTTTTATGGTTTGATTTCACTTTACAACAAATAATTCTTTTGTGAATTCAATCTTATTTAGACCTAATCCTTGATTGTGGCCCACTCTGGCATGGTATTCAAGCTCTTATGGTAGCTAATTTCCATAACTCATGTGAGATATTGAGCCTTTATCTTTCATACCACAAATATGGCATTCTTTAACCTCGCATATTGTAGATTCACAATTTCTTAGATTTTACTCTTCTTTGCAGGTCTTTGTTGATCTAGATTTAAAAAAGAAAAAAGAAAATAGCATTTTTTGTAGGTTATCTCTTTGCTTCTACTTTTTCATAGAAAATGGCTTACACCATTGATATATTAAGGTTTCAAACCCCTATATTTGATTATATACACTACCTAGTTTCATGATGGGTGATTCTAGCCATTGTTGGAGGGTTTGAAGGCATTTTCTTGGGATCCACTCAAAAACATACATTTAGGGACTTCCAAGAAAAACCACTTTTAGGTTCTTACGGGTTTATCAAAATGATAGGTGGGTCTTATATATTTTTTTTGGAAGCCATACCAAATCTATAGATGTTAGGGTTTTCAAATTCAATAGACTTTTCACCCTTCCAAGCAGTTTTGGTAGCCTTTGGAGGGTTTCTACCCCCTGGTGGACATTTCCACCTCAGTGGGAATTTTCTCTTTCTCATATAGTATATTTTGCTCCCTAGTCTAACTAACTACAAGTTCTATAATGTAATTTAACATAGCTTGAGTTCTAGCCTCTACTCAAAAAACCATCAGGATCTACCTAGTGTTCAAACCATCCTCAAGATCTACCTAGTGCTTAGACTACCCACAAGTTTTTCCCCCTACTTGAACATCTCATGAGTATCATCAACTACATAGATAACTTATTATTTATATTTGTCCCTATCTCTATAATGTCTCACTCCTACCACCTCTTATTTTTACATTCTATAAGTTATGCCATATACTTACTTGAAATGACTTGTGTGCGCACATCAAATTAAAACACAAAGGTACATCACTATTCATTACCAATTTGGGGATAAATTTTTAATGACATAACTCACCTAGTCACATCATATTTTTAATTGATGTCCTCAAGGGTGAACACTCATCTTATCCATTAGCCCTATAGTCACATGGGAATTTAAGCCCTTGGTCATAACCAACTCAAGGGGTCTTATCTTTTCCTCAAAATATTGAGCCAATTTTGTGTACACTAAAAATAATTATGCAAAGTGGAGAATTTATTTTTTAAAGTAAAAAATATTCAAAATCACATTAATTTTAGCTTATAGCTCCTTTTTAAATACCAACTTTTTAAATTGTGAGTTTTTTGATATTTACACATTGGTGATATTCTTGTGCTTTGTAAAATTAAAACTTTATACTTTCATAGGGTTACACATAATTTATATTTATCACACTATTAGTTCAACACATACCTACTTATTACAATGGATTAGTCTCAAGTTCACTTATTACTTCATTCAACTATCATGAGTGGAAATTCAAAGTAAAAATCATCTTCAAGAGTAAGGGATTTCATTAGATCACTATGGGTATAAAAATAAAATTGACACTTGATGTAGAGAAGGTGAAGTGGTATAATAGAATTGATGAAGCCTATGGTTTATTATGTCTATCTATGTCTCCTAGCCTAATCTCTCATTAAGTAATCCTAATCAAGTGTGGACCACTTTAGAAACACTCTTTAGGAATCAAGACATAATGAGAGGCCATGAACTGAAAAATGAGTTGATCAATTTTATCCCAAGTAATTTTGACATTATACAAGATTTATCCACAAAATTCAATCTCTATAATGTCTCACTCCTGCCACCTCTTGTTTTTACATTCTATAAGTTATGCCATATACTTACTTGAAATGACTTGTGTGTGCACATCAAATTGAAACATAAAGGTACATCACTATTCATTATCAATTTGGAGATAAAATTTTAATGACATCACTCACCTAGTCACATCATATTGTTAACTAATGTCCTTAAGGGGGAACACTCATCTTATCTCTTAGCCCTATAATCACATGGGAATTTAAGCCCTTGGTCACAACCAACTCAAGGGGACTTAAATTTTTCTCAAAATATTGAGCCAATTTTGTGTACACCAAAAACAATTATGCAAAGTGGAGAATTTATTTTGTAAAGTAAAAAATATTCAAACTCACATAACCTTCAGCTTATAGCTCCTTTTCAAATACCATTTTTTTAAATTGTGAGTTTTTTGATATTTACACATTGGTGATATTCTTGTGCTTTGTAAAATTAAACCTTTATACTTTCATAGGGTTACACATACTTTATCTTTATCACACCACTAGTTTTACACATACCTACTTATTTCAATGGATTAGTCTCAAGTTTCACTTCTTACTCCATTCAACTATCATGAGTGAAAATTCAAAGAACAAATCCTCTTCAAGAGTAAGGTATTTCATTAGTCACTATGGGTATAAAAATAAAATTAACACCTGATGCAGAGAAGGTAAAGTGGTATAATATAATTGATGAATCCTATGGTCTATTATGTCTATCTATGTCTCCTAACCTGATCTCTCATATTGATTTTGTAAGTAATCCTAATCAAATTTGGACCACATTAAAAACACTCTTTAGGAATCAAGACATAATGAGAGGCCATGAACTAAAAAATGAGTTGATCAATTTGATCCCAAATAATTTTGACATTATACAAGACTTATTCACAAAATTCAAATCATTCATATTGTAGTTGAAACTATGATATTGACAAAAATGATGATCAATTAACTCTTTCCATCCTTACCAAATCTGAATATTTTGTCTTTGTTTCTACCTTCTATGCCACCAATCATGCCCTTAGAGATACATGGACCATGTCATCCTTAGATGATTTTATTATTGAATTGACTTATAAGTAGGACAAACTTATTCAAATGGGTACATTTAATTCATATAAATCACATCCCTTAATTATGATTCATGATAAATATAAGGCTTCTAGTATTAAGGAGAAGAAACATAAGAAGAAGAACACAGTAAATAAAGGGCCAATTAACTAATGCTAAGTCTAAAGTATCAACTGAGTCTTCTTTAGGTGTAAAACCCAACAATGGAATACTCACATGTACCTATTATAAGAAATATGGGCATGATGAAACCATGTGCATGAAGAAGCAAATCGATCAACTAACTAAGATGTTTGTGAAGCATAATATCAATGCCCTCGATTATTCTAATCAGATTTCATTAGCATAAGAGTATTTTAAGGCCAAAGACATTAGAAATTACAAATCACTTATTATATTTGTGTCCCAACATTCCATATGAGTAATTAATTATGGTGCCTCATACCATATGGATTCATCACAAGATATTTTCTCATCCTTGGATCCTTATTATATGCCTTTCATCTTTTTGGGTGATGGTACTTCCATAGAAGTTATTGAGAGAGGATCTATTAAATTGAATTATGGGACATTTAAATATGTTAAATATGTTCCCTCATTATCCACCAATCTTCTATCTTTTTATCAAATCACTCACATCAGTTCAGGCAAGAGAGTTGAGTTCACACCTAATTCTATGGTTATTAGGGAAGCTAATAGTGATTCCATAGTTGTATTTAGGAAAGAAAATCACCAATTTAAGTTATTCACTTTCTAAAATTTTACTCCTAATCAAACATCTACTACTCTGCTTACTCATTCAAATGGGGTGAGTAAATTATGGCATGAGCAATTAAACCATCTCAATTATCACTACCTAGAGTAACTCAATCATCATGACATGGTTTTAGGGTTGCCACATGTTTGTTTTTCTAATGTAATTTGGCAAGGTTGCATAATTGGTAAGCATAGTGAAGAGAAGTATGACAAAGGCAAATCATGGACATATACAAAAACATTTAATCTTGTTCATAGTGACATTGCTAGTCTATTTTTATCTCCTTTATTAAACATGACTAAATACATGCTTACTTTCATCAATGAATTTTCAAGGTATACTTGGGTGTATTTTATTAAGCATAAATATGAGGTTTTTGATCATTTTCATGACTTCAAGGCACTTATATAAACAAATTTAGGTAATGTCATCAAGATTTTATGCACTAATAATGGTGGTAAGTATGTCAATAACCATTTTGAACAATTATGTACTTTATAATGGATTAAACTATAACATATAGTTCCATATAGTCCTCAATAGCATGGTGTTTTAGAGCACAAGAATAGGTCCTTAAAATAAATGGCCAAGTTTATGGTAAACTCCAAGTCTCTTATAGCTCAGTATTGGGTTGAGACCATCAACTATAATTTTTATAACCAAAATCAAGTTACTCATAAAGCATTAAAGGGAGCCACTCCTTTTAAAGCATGGATTTTTTGGAAACCCATAGTAAAAACCTTTGAGTGTTTTGATATCCTACTATGGCCCATGTTCTAAATAAGAAACATAAGGTAGTGGAAAATTAGAGTCATCCTTATATCTTCATTGGATATCCTAAGGGTGTTAATGGATACATGCTTATCCATCCCATCATTAATGATTTGTTCATGTAGATAAGTATTCACTTTCAAGAGGGTCCTTCAACATACACACATGACACTCATCCCTATTCCTTGGACACACTAAGATTTGATGATAGTTCTAATGATTTAGATCTATCTGAGTAGCTTCTTAATGATATAAATTATTACTATAGTTATGATAATGATATTAGTGATGAGGATTCACCTCCTCATCCCAAAATATCTTTGGAGGATGAAGAATATTCCCTTAACTCTATGACTTATGGACATCTTTAGACTAGATAGATACTAGAAAGTGATGGTAATTAGGTTGGAAATACATTAGACAATAAGTGGACATGTTAAAATTCTATAATTCCCCACATGAATTCAATGCATATGTTTTCAATCCATCATTTTTTAAGGCATCAAACACTCCTGAGTGGGAGACTACTAGGGTTAATTTTAGTGGGCTATATTAAAAAATCCTTAGAGGTTATCAAGTGAATTGGATTCATAATGGTGTTGAATTAGTTTGGAAGGTGATTAATTATATATGGGAATCAAGTTATGGAGTGGGAAAATCAATATTTTAGGAATAAAAAATTTACTAAATGTAAATATTATGCATTATTGGTTTACTAATGTCCCTTTTTATCTATTTTACATGATGTAGATGACCATCCACATGATAAACAGATGTCCACATGATGAAGATATCCATCCACATGATGTATATGACCATAAAATGATGTAAATGATCATTCACATGATGTAGATGACCATCCACATGATGCATATAGACATCCACATCATGTAGATATCCATCCACATGATGTATATGGCCATACACATGATGCATGAGGCCATCCACATGATGTAGATGGACATGATAAACACAACACCCAAATTATTTAGATTACTATTAACATATGTAGATGACCACTGACATATGTAAATGACTAACAACATATATAAATGGTTTCTAACATATACAAATGGTTGTCAACATAAGCATATATGTATATGGTCATTGGCATATACAAACTAACATTGGAATATATATATATATATATATATATATATATATATACATACATACATACATACATACATATATCTACTAGCATATGTAGATGGCCATCGACATATGCACATAATCATCTACATATGTGATGTGAGGCGAATATAGCTAGATTGCCTTTCGAGGTATCAACAAAAAAATTTACATGAATTGAATAATTTTAAATATACGGAAATTGAACTCTAAAAATTAAATTTCATCCATAAAATTTAGGATATTCTAGGCTCTTCAATACCCACAAAAATTGCCAAATGCAGATTTATCAAACTAGAAGATTCATGAATTAACAAAGATTCATCACTAAAAATTTCCTTGGATACTAATATGGAAGAGGATAATTATATTGATGTAGAGGTAATTTTTAAAAGTCTCAAAAACCTTAACTCTTGGCTTATGTCTTGGTAATGATCTCATTCAAATGCTTTTCTTTGTTCAAAAGGCTCAATCTACCTTGATTTCTCCCATCTTATACACTAGGCTATATAGTCTTCTTTGATATAAACATGTTATAAACACCATGGAATAATATCTCACTATCATCAAATCCCTAAATATTTATAAAAATCATCTCAATCTATTCCATTCATTCTTTTATTTGGTTTTCACTTTCCTCCCTCGCTAATCTCACTAGGCAACCTTCAAGGGCTTCAAAACACCAAAATTTATAATTATCCCTATGGACTCAATATAATTTAATAATTAAAATAAAATAGGTACATCAAACTTTTAATAACCTATTTCAATCTCTCATTGAAGACATTTTCATTCTTCAACCTTATGGTAACACTACTTAGCTTGTAGCCTTTGTTTCCATAAATTATCTTGTTTTAACCACTCTTCAAACATTATTAGAGATATAAGACCTTATTTTACCACCCTTTATTTCATTTTATGTCTATATAATGTTTCAAGTACTAACTTCACATTTAAGAGGTACTTCCTTTGTTATCTTCTTCTCAATTAGGTCTATTAGCCCTCATTACACACCACAGTACTAGTTCTATACTATATGTACTTGTAACTCATTAAAAACCCCTTTAATCCTTATTTTCACATAAAAATATGTCATATCACAAAATTTTACAAAAAATCACTTGTTGGAATAGAAGATATGGGGTTTTTAGTTTAAAAACCCTAGTTCCATGACTGTATATGCTGAGGGGCTAAAAAATTCATTTTATTTTTATTGAAGATGTTTTAAGGGAATATAATACCATATAAAAGTTTTTATTGATAAGGTATAACTAATTTAATATGCTATAAACTTCATTTAATCCCTTTAAGGCTTATAGATGATAAAAAATAAAAGATTGTGTCTTTAATTGACTGTGCAAGGGCTTATGGAAATGTATACCTTATAATATTAAAAACACTTCATAGTGTTCACTCTCAAGAACTTAGTCTTATTTAAAATCATGATATATCTTAATCTACTTAGTATTATTGTTACTTCTCATATCCATACTTTCATTCTTGTCTTGGACTATGAAAACAAGGTGTGAACTTATACAAACAAGGGTCTTATTTGTACTCAATAGGTTTCTAATCTCCCAATTGATTATTCTCAACACTTTTTCCCCTCAAAAATATGATCATAAATTCACTAACTTTGTAACTAATCATTTTATCAAGATTACAAAAACCTTCTTTTGTGTTTGACTATATAATAGGATCTTGACTATGTATAAAATAGAGTACTCACTATAAACCAGGGTATTCTCTCAACTATTTAGACATTTGAAATTTTTTAATTATTTAATTAAAAACTATACATATAACTCATCATCATGAATTCTGGATGAAAATATATGTGAATCTTCTCAAGAAACACAATGACCTTCTTGTGCAAAGTTTTAAATACATTAAGATATCATAGTTTGGGATTGTCATAGTCATAACTGAGTTTTCATCAAGGAACATTCTCCGTAAGGTTCTCTCCCTTTTGGATATTACACCAACTAAACCTTAAAACTTGTCATTACTTTGATCTTATCTATAGAGGACTGAACATTCCTCCTTACACCAAACTTCACCAACTTTATCAATTATTCTCTTCCTTGACTATAACCTATAGTCTCTTTCTTAAACCTACAAATATACACAAACCTTGCATGATCATGGCCTCAGGGGCCTTTCAAAAATAATTTATGATATATAAAAATAAATATTTTTATGGTTATAGAAATACACACAACAAAAACAACTTTCTTTATTCATATGAACCAACTTTATTACACTTGTAGTCCATTCATGGACTTGTCAATCTTCTTTGATGAGTTTTTACATTTTCCTTTGCTCTAATTTCTCTCCTCTTTTCTATATTTATCTCCTCCCCTCTCTCACATTCTCATTTCTTACTAACATGATACAACCAACTCCAACTTCTTATTTTCATCCAACTTCTATATTAGTTTTTGAGGTAGTGTATACACCTTAAACTGGTCAAGTAGCCACACATATCATGTCTTTTCATAGTCCTTTCATAATATACATTGAATGGAGAATTTGAGCTTTGTTCACATTTTGACCATGTCCTTTGTTTTAGTCATCTTAACCTTGTTACATGATCTAGATTCCTTTTTTCATATTCTCAGTCATCTAAGGCCTTTTAAATAGTCATTCCACCTTATCTAAGTCAAGCTTTTTATCCTCTTTCCATCCCCCTAAGTACCAAGATTGTAGGACAAGAGTGTTGGGGTTGGATAATAACATCGATGTCACTAGTGTCCATTTCTATCACTCTTGTCCAAATCAATTTTCACATACAATTATTAGTTTCATTCAATCAATAGGTTTTATCCCATTTATTAGCTTCATCCTTAAGTTTTCCCATGTTGACCAAATGTAAATAAAGCTCCCAAATTTGAAATAATGAGTCTCCTATATAAAGGACTTCACAAGGCATTTTATATCTATCACTTACTACTTTGGTATATTAGATAGAATAAAAATTAGTCAATAATATAGCTCAACATTCTACATCACACATAGATTTTCATGTTTGATCAAGGAAGGGCCTAGGTAAAAGTCATTCTTACATCTATTGTGCACATTGATTATGCATGTTCCCTAGGTAAAACTACATTTGATCTGAGACCCTATATTAAGGGTTAATGCAAGTAGTGATTAAGATAACAAGGGTTCTAGATCATATGATCATTCTTAACCTAACCCACTTTTTCCCCCTTTTGCTTTTGATGCATTTGTTGTTTGCATGTGTGTAGAAGAATATAGGGTTTTAGAGATTAAAATGGATCTATAACGAGCTCTGTTCACTTCCAACCTCTAAAATTTGGTAAGTAATCTCACACTGACCTAGAAAATAAAATATAAAAATCTTAGATCCTTAATATAAGAGAATCAAAGGTAGACTACAATGCTAGTGCCACTCCTATCCAGTTTTGACACTCCTATCCAATCAAAAAATGAAGTCTAGATCTAGATTCTAGATAGTGTCCTAGTCTTACATCTCAGTTTCCACCTCTTAAATCATTCATTTTAGTCTATTTTTAGATAAGTTTATTTATTCTCCTCATGTAATCTATTTGATAAAAATCTACATTTTACCCTATTAAATTATATTTTTCCCTTACTCTAGACCCCTTATGATTTAGGAACTAAACACTAGTTTCCAAAAAATAATAAAACATTTGGTGAACGTAACTTAATTACAACAAAATCTAAAACCCTAGGTACCCTTAGGGTTTTTACTTCAAATTTTTTGTGCAAAAATTCAATTTTAATTTTCTAATTTTTGTATTAATTTTATTCAAAACTATTTTTAAAATTTAAAATTATTGCATAATTTTCAAAAATTCTAAAACTAGCTCAAAACCCTATATTTCCAAATACTTTGTCAATTTGTAAAAATTCCAAAGTAAACCCTATACTTTGATGGAACTAGAGATCTATTCATACTCCTTCAAGTTTTGGAAAGCTTTGACATCTCATGCAAGTCCTTTGATTCTACTCAAGTTATTCTAGTAGACATTAGTGGGGGAAGCACAAAATTGGTTCTTTCATCTCCTCCTGTTCATTCCTTACACACATATGATGACTTAGAGGGGGTATTTCTCAGATATTACATAGTAAACATGGGTCCTCATATTACATCTGAGAAACTTAAACCTTTGCATCAAAATAATTTTGAGTCAGTTAGTGATTATGTCTTATGATTTAATAATCACATGCTAAGATTGATATATAAACTAAAAGATCTAGAGATTTAATATATATTTATTAAGGGGCTTCTAACCTCTCTTCAAGCACTCCTATATCAGATAGAGTCTTCTTTTAGGAACTTATACTATATAGTTGTAGCTTTGGAAAATAAATTAAGACCAATTGAGGTAGATTCAATTGATTAGATTACTCTAGATTTCACAACAGTGTCTATAGCTCCTAGTATATAGCATCCACCATGTCTTAAACAACATAAGAGACCAAAACTAGAAAAGTAACTAATTAAGAATAGAGAGCTAGTCTCCATAGTATAATCTATAGTATTCACTATAGATAATAACATCAAAGCATAGCTATAGTTTTATTTAGAGTAGGATAGCCCATCTGTCATATTATCAACACTTCTAGATAAGAGGTTAGTCACATTACCTTATACTCATCAACCAGATCCACATATCTTATAGAAATAGACAAATTGGCCCTTTTGTAACTATCATCATATCTATGAACATAGAGATAATGATTTTTATGGACTTAGAGATTACATTAGTCAATGTGTTAATAATGCCATCATAGAATTTACATAAGGGGCATTGAGATCTCCTCTATCATGGAACCAAAGACCTCATTATTCCATGACTAAGTCATCATAAGATAGTCTTTTATAGAAATCATCAGTCACTCATTGTGAGAGTAATGCAATTTATAGGATATAGCCTCATAAAAAATCTCCTATTTCACCTATTCAAAAGGTTTAAAAACTAGTATATAAAGAATAGCCTACATATATCAGCGTAGTTTAAGGATTTCATAGTGCAATTCCATATACCTATCTAGTAGTCATAGGCACCAAAATATAGTACTGCTCATAAAAAATATTGACTATAGCTATATTTTCTAGGTCCTATCTCATGTAGCAATCTTATATGGTTAAGATTAAATGAACCCACATCATAGAGTACTTCTCATGAGAAATATACACTAAAAACATTTTTTTTGGGTCCTATCTCATGCAACAATATACTATGGTTGAGATTAAATGAGCTCACATTAAATGTTTTAGTTCCAACTTGATCAATGGATCAGTTATACACACCACAATAGAGGCCATAGGGTATATAATTATGGACAGATGAGCCTTCTTCATAACACATAGTTCCAATTCCATGTCTAATAAAGCTACATTTTATAAAATCTCCACATACAACTACAATTAGTACATAGTAGGCAATATCAGATACAAAGCATATTCCTACATAGCATGTGTATTATGGATACTTGTTTAATTGGTCAATGGGGTTTAGATAGTGATACAACATAATGATATGACACATAGTCATACAAGTTTTTAGTTCATAAACTTCACTTAGCAGGGCAATGATGGAGCCAAAGGTCTATCTATCCTTTATATTCTTGAGCCACTCTAAGGGAAGTAATATGCACAACGTGATATCTTATATCCCCACATACTAACAACTAACATTCATAATTCCCAATAACCATCCATAGCGAAAACTAGGCCATCAAAATCTAGATCTTTCCAAATCTAATTTACCAATTTCAAAACAACTCAATTTATCCCAATAATTCACCAATTTCAAAATCAACAGATTTTGTTCACTCACATATAATTACAAACCAAATATAGTTCTTTACTTACATAAAAATCAGAATATAAACTTGATATCACCTAAATTTATCAACAAAATTCAATTCAAATATCCCAAGTAACATTTTACCAAACATATACAACCTCAACATTAATACTAGATTAACTACTTCTAATCAACAAGTTACAATAAATGCACTAATCTATTCCAAAATCCATAACACAGTACACCTGAATAAAAAACAACCTAGTATCTATATACATATAACCAAGTTTTCAAATATATATACATCATATCAAGATACAATCAATCATGAATAGGCATCATGCCCTCACTCTCAGTCTCAGTCTCTCTTCTAGTATTAGTCCCATAGTCTAGCCTCACACTTGATGTCTACACACTCCTCCAGCTCTCAAATGACACTTACATTAACCATTTCACTCTAGCAACCAACCATCCTCCTCATACAAGTCTATATATTTCCTTTGTAAATTAGTATACTCATCTATAATCTATGTACTCATGGATCCATAATTAGGTGGAGGTATCCTATGCATATCTCACTCAGCCCTAAGCTCATCTTTCTCTCCCATTACCTTAACATACATAGTTATAGCTATAGTAGCCCTATTAAACAAAAGAGCATAAACACTAGATATAACTATCACTCACTTTATCAAACCCTCCTCCATAACATCGTCAAGAACATGTCATTTAATCTCATGAAGTGTAGACTCAATGATGCTCTCCCAAAACACATCATCTCCACCTCCTGCCTTTGCCTATGCTTCATCTTAAGCACCTTCCACTCCACCTACATGAAAAATCACAACACTATGTTAGACATACATTTTCAAAAACAATATAAAACATGCATAAACTTTTAAAAAAATCAAATATAATTAATGCTTAGCTCCCATCATCTGGATTAGAGTAAGGTCCTCATACTCAAGGGCATCCCCTCCATCAATAGGATATAATAGAGCCAACTAATGTGTATCCCACCATGTGTTATATGCCTTTGTGCATCCAACATCATGTACATCAAAAATATCTATAGCCACATCTCATGCATTTAAAGGTAATGGTGTTAACTTAGCCTTGGTAGGCCTCCCATGAGCTCCTACTCTCACTAGTGCCCATGCACTCCTCAACCACACCCATGCTCCTAAGGGCACATCTTGTAGTACTCCAAACTATCTATTCATGCACTCATACTAAAAGTTTCATACACTCTAACCTAGTGGTCATGTAACCAACAACTAACCCTCATATACTAAAACTACACTACATCCTTAGGTTACTTAGGAAATCCTTTATAGGGCCTCCATATGATATTTTGATCCACCAATCTATCTAAAACTCATCTATAGTGATATATCCTAGGAGACTAGATAGCCAATGTACTTGTCCACCACTCCCCATATAGCTATGGGGGTGCTCACCTCTCCCTCAACAATTTTATTGGCCTCACAACTACTATATGCTCATAATCCCAACAATACAATAAGGTAGTTGCACTCACACCACCATTGAATACCTCTTGGGTAGATTGGTAAAGATCCCTATATAAGTGAGAAAGTATAGTCTTACCCCTTGAGAACATAGTACCATACACTTATATGTTGTGTATGATCCTATGCATCTTGTATGAAATTGACAGATCACTCCCATCTATAACAACAAATGAAGCCAACAACATGGCCAACTAGTTCTGTAAGCATGGAACACTCGACTACATAATAACTAAGAATAATACATCACTATCACTTCCTCTCCTATGTATGCCTAAGGGTACACAAAAAAAATATGGGGATACATAGTCAATAGCATTTACACCCATGTCATCTTGTAATGTCACCCAATGTCCACTAACTAATAAGTGGAAAATATAGTACACATCCTCCAAAATAAACATCAACTCCCTAGTAAGAAGCCAAAAATTACATGTATCTACATTTCACCTCTCACATAAGATGGTAATTAGATACATATCCAACTACATAGGACCTAGGTCACACACATGACCCAACCTTGCTCTATTCATCATAACTCTCTCATTAGTTGATAAAGGAAAAAATCTTAGTGTCTCTATCACCTGGCCTCTATAAAACTCTCTCATCCATACCTTACCCTATAAAAACACAAAAAAATAACATATACATCACTCAAATATGCCAAAGTAAACAACCAAGCTAAAAAACAATAGATAGCTAATTAAAATCTCAAAAAACTAGCCCTAGTGGACAACAATCCTACAGAAGGACACTAGTGCTGGACAATAACACCAGAACCTCAAAAATAGTGTTAAACATTGGATAAAAGTGCTAAATCTTAGACAAGAGTGTTGGAACTAGTGGAAGTTTCCTAAAACACTTAAAAATCGCTCAAAAACACAAAAATAAGATTTTAAATAGGCAAAAATCACATGTTTTAGCTACTTACCAAGGTAATATCCCCACTAGCCTCAATTTGGGCTACCAACTTCTCAAACTAGATCATGGTAGGTACTCATATCCTTGACATAACTCTACTCCAAAGCTCCAAAATTTGAAACTAAATAACACATAAATGAATTGAGAATCAATCTAATTCTCCTATATCAAACAACTTTCTCATTTAAAGCAAAATATCATTTTCCCTATAAATTCAACCCTATAGCTCCATTTTACAAACCATTTTTTTTATAGAATCATAAAAATGATACCTTCAATATCACATGATCCTCACTTTCCTACTACATCATCTACATATTGTAGCACACACATCTCTGTACCAATTTTTTACCCAAATATACAATTTGGTCTTAACCAATCAAAGACTCATTCAACTATTAAACAATTCAGCCTAACTAATCAACATCTTGTTCAACTTTCAAAACAACTTAGTCTAATCAATCAAACAACTTCTCAATCAATTCAAACTATACCAACCTCACTTCTATCATTACACCACTAGTCATCACTTTTGGCTCAACCTCCTCTATCATAGATCTCATCCCTCTCTCCAAGAGTGGGTAATCATTCCTAATATTCCTATTCCTATTCCTATACTTATCCAAAATGCATATCCACTCTCATAAATGTATACACCATTATTCTTACACATACAATAGTTAGATTATTAGATTCAGCTCAGATCAATCAAAATATATAGTTATTCAAACTACATGGGTCACTCAGCATGCTTTTTACACCTCCAATATTTAGATTATCATATTCATCTCAGATCAGTTGAAATATATAGTGATTCATATTACATGGGTCACTCAACATTACTCAAGACATTTAGAGGGACATAAATTTAGTTTATAGATACACAAATTAGTTATATATATAATGGCTCAAATTATATGGATTCATAGTGACTTCAATATAGATTCAGACTAGATACTAGATTTGGGGGCATGTACATTACTACACATCTCATACACATAGCTTCATACAGAATGACATAATTATAGTACCATATAGCAGATTATAAGAATAGTGTAGAGCACATTGTTTTGATCTCTAGTTTTGCACATGGGACATGGCACAATAGTTAATTTTAGATGTGTTTATACATATTTCTAGACTATACATACACATCACTCATATACCAGATTTGGGGGCATGGCATAGATGTTCATGTTCATCATCCATGATTATATAAATTAAAATGGTAAATACATGCCATTCTCTTCTTAAATATTTACCAAATTTTAAGATTACACCTAGTTGTACCTAAGATGTCACTAGGTCAGGCCATGTAATCATCTATAGTGGCTGGTCTATAGCATTATTGAGACCCATACTATAAGAGTTTTTATGGGATAAAGGACAAACATTGGTTTTGGACCTTTGAGCACTTCTTAGTTCTAGTTTAGACTATTCAAAGTTGGGGCATGACAAATTTTTCTCTTCACAACATAAAAATTATATATACACATTCCATATTACATGATTTTATGTGGATTAGAGGGTAGACATTGGTTTTGGACCTCTGAGCATTTCTCATTCTAGACAAAGGGCAAGCATTGCCTTCCCTCTCCATATTATATAGATTCCACTTTTATATTTAGTATAAGGGGCATATTTTTTATGGATTACTTCATTATTTAGGCACTATTTGGCTCTCCATCCACTTCCCTATCTAGGAAATGAGTTGGACCCTTTTTTAGCACACTTATTTCAATACAGGTAGGTTTAGGTACACATTTTCTTTTCTTTATTTTACTCTAGTACTTCATTTCATTGCATCACTAGAATAAAATGGGGGGAAATGTATACACCCTAAATTATTCAATAAATCACACATATCATTTCTTTTCATAGTCCTTTCATAGGACACTCTGATTGGAGAATATGAGCTTTATTCACATTTTGACCATATCCTTTGTTTTAGTCATTTGACCTTATTACATGCTCTAGATACCTTTTTACCTATTCCCAATCACCTTAAGCCTTTCAAATAGTCATTCCACCTCAACCAAGTTAGGTTTTCTATCCTCTTTCCATCCCCCCATGTCCTAAGACTATAGGACAAGAGTGTTGGGGTTAAACAATAACACTGATACCACTAGTGCCCATTTCTAGTGCTCTTGTCCAAATATATTTTCACCTCCAATAGTTAGTTTCCTTTAACTAATATATCCTATCCCCTTTCTTACCTTCATCCCTAATTTTTCCCATGTCATCCAAATGTAAATAATTATCCCAAAATTTAAATAATGAGTCTCCTATATAAAGGACTTCACAAGGTATTTTATATCTAGCACTTACTACTTTGGCACATTAAATAGAATAAAAATCAGTCAATAGTATAGCTCAACACTCTGTATCACACATATATTTTCATGATTGATCAAGGAAGGGCATAGGTGAAATTCATTCTTGTATCTATCATGTACATTGATTATACATGTTCCCTAAGGGAGAACTACATTTGATCCGAGACCCAGATTGAGGGTTAATGTAGGTAGAAATTAGGACAATAGGGGTTCTAGATCATACAATCATTCTTATCCTAACCCATTTTCCCCCCTTTTTATTTTTATGCATTTATTATTTATATATGTATATGAATACAAGGATGTAGAGATTAAAATACACCTACAATGATCTTTGTTGACTTTTAGCCCTTAAAATTTGGTACATAAGCTCACACTGACTTGACAAATAAAACCTAGAAAGCTTATATCCTCAACATAATAGAGGTATAGGTGGAATAAAACACTAGTGCCACTCTTGTCTAATTCTGGTGCTCCTATCCAATCAAAAAATGAAGTCCAAATCTAGATTCTAGATAGTATCCTAGTCTCACATCTCAATTTCTAGCTCCTGAATCATCCATTTTAGTCTATTTTTAGATAAGTTTATTTCTTCTCATGTAATTTACTTGATAAAATATACATTTTAACATATTAAATTATATTTTCCCCTTACTCCAGACCCCTTATTATTTAAGAACTAAACACTAGCTTCCAAAAAAAAGGTAGTTACGAAACATGACTTTCTCAAGGTGGTCAACACAATGTAAGAAAGTTGGTTACTTTTATTAACATGATTCTTTAGTTTTCATCACCTTAAGGACTAGACATAAAAATGACTTCAAAACATGCTAAAAATGACTTTTTGGACCCCTTGAACTAACTTTACTCACCTAACCACTTCAAATCATGCTTATGATCCTCATTGGTTTAGTTCACATATTTGAATATTCATATTTATAATTTTGGAGGGAAAACTCCTAATACACACAAAAGTCACTCCTAATACTCTTTAAGACTCAAAATAACCTCAAAGACACAAATAAACCTTAGAAGGTCCTTTAACATACATTTGTATTCCAAAAGTTGACCAACTTTGACCTCTACTAACTTATGACCTTCAATAACACAAAATGATGTCTATTTTCTTGATGATCGTACATCAAATCCTTACTGATGATCAATACTTGGGAATATGGATCCTTAATTGTGAAAAACACTTAGTATTTAATCCCTCTTTTTAATGGAATAAAACTTGTTTGATGTAGGTGGACCTATCAAATAAAATTTGTAATATATGGGTACATAAACAAGTTTAAATCACATTTTGTATCAAAGGTTTTTTATTTGGTACCTAACATTGACTATACCAAGATGTTTTCCCTAGTTTAAAAAATGAGCTCAATCTAACTCACTCTTTCCATTACCACAACACTTCATTAGAATGTTAGTCATATGGATGTTAAGAGTGCCTTTATTCATGATGAAATTAAAGAGGAAATATACATGGAAAAACCATAAGGTTTTATGGAAGATTTTTCATTAGTTTATAGACTTTGGAAATCTATGGCCTCAAACAATCCCCTCAAGATTGGTATGCCAATATCAACTCCTTGCTTATTTTAGTTGGGTTTACTAAATACCATTTTGATCTGATATATTTTATAGTAGGATGATTCACTATTGATTAAGGATATCTATGTGGATAACATGTTGATCACATGGATTTCTTCATTCACCATGGTAGTAGTGAAAATTGATTTATCTAATAGGTTCTCAATGATTGACTTGGTATCATTGCATTAATTACTTAGGATTTAAATTTATTAGTTTGACTTGAGGATTACTATTGCATAATAAAATAATTTTTTTGATTTGCTTGCATGATTTAACATGGGTAATTGTAAACCATATCCTACTCCATTTTTATTTAGTGTGAAGCTTGAGGTTTATTATCCTTCTCCTTTGGTTGATGCTACCTTGTATCAACAAATTATTGGTAATTTTATCTATCTTATGCACACTATACCTAACATTTCATATGTAATGGACATGTTTTATAGATGTATGCATGAAAAACATGATCTATACTATAAAGTAGATAAGCAAACTCACCACTACATTTAGAGTACTCATAGTTTTAGGATTCACTATGGAGGAGACATTGACATTGACTTGGTTGGGTATATAGATTTAGATTGGGGTGGTGATATTCATAATTTTAAGTATACTTTAGGCAAAAGTTTCTCACTTAGTTCATGACAAATTATTTGGTTAAGCAAGAAGCAATTTTTTTTTACTTTATCTTCTATAGAGGAAGAATACAAAGGATTTTTTAATATTGCCACTAAGGCTATTTGGCATTAAATGATTCTCATTGATTTTGATATCCAATTTTTATATACAATAGTCATCTTATATTACAATTAATGTACAATATATATTTTTAAGAATCTGGTCCTACATCAATGGACCACTCATATTGTGATTCACATGCATTTCATTCTAGAGCTTATTCATGAGAAAGTAATTGATCTCCACTATAGCTAGATAACAAAGCAAATTATTGATGTATTAACTAAACCATTCAATGAGAGTAAGTATATTCATTTACATGCTCTTGTTAGGGTTTGGGAAGCTCTAGCATCCTCCTGGGTACCCCATTAGGCCTTCATGTTGAGACCCAATTGTACTACCCACATAATATATGATTAAGGTATGGTTTTAGTGTAGGATTTTTCCCACTATATGGTTTTATGTACACAATCTAATTAACTTTCTTATGTTAATAATATGTCATTGTGGGGAAATATACTTTAAGTCATTTTCTAGTTATGAGTTGAGTTAATGACCTTTTTAGGCAATCTAGTTCCTCACTGTATAGTGTACTTTCTTATGTGCTTTTTGATTACTGACAATAATACATTTTTTTTTACTTTGGTTTGATTTCACTTCTACAATAGATAATTTCTTCATGCATTCGATCGTATCTAAACTCGATCTTTGATTGTGTCCCACTCCAATATCTTCATAGTGGACCAAAGACTTTGTAAGGGGTCCTAAGAAGTAAGGAATATGTTTTTTAAAGGTATGATCCTCTTATTTGTCATACATGATAACATTAAAAAACATGTTCCTTATGGGTAGGGTTCTCTATATCCATTGATGTTGAAAACTATAAGTCCTTCCAACCTAATTTGAGTGTCTTTCTTCCAATAAATATTGTATTTTTCCTTCATGATTCCCTCTTTTTCCTCCTTCAATTTTTTTCCCTTTATAGGTAGGTTCATTTCGAAATCCCTCCCATACTATTTTATTTCCTATTCTACATTTCCTTTCAAAAATGGTAGCATTCTGAAAAATTATAGTTTTTCCATCTTTAGAATAGAAGATTCATCTCTAAGTTGTTTTAGGATGCTCTTGTGGTCACTACATTAGATTTCTATGATTTATCTTAGTTTATATTTGGGACCTTGAGATTTCTATTTACTTATATGGGCCATTTGATCCCAATTTTTATTTTTCATGATTTCATGTTTCATCCATTTTATGAGCTAGTGGGTCTCATTTATACCTTTTTCATGTATTTTTTGAGGTTAGTTTGTTAATTATCCTACATTAATGTTTTTAATATCATGTGTGTTGTACCCAATGTACCTATTTTTCCATAGGGAAATGGGTTCCCTATTTTTTTAGATTATAGTCTTGACTTTGAGCCCCTATTTTATGTGTTTATGCAAAATTCTAGGAAAAGATTGACTATTGGCCTTTTATACTTTGGCAAGATGGAAATGGTGTTGTGTTTTCATAGACTATCTTTTTAATTATTTTATACTTATTCTATTGGGTATTTTATCTAGTATCTCTTTTGAGACTTATGCAATTTGTCATTTCAAACTTATTTGTTTTGGACTTATTCTGTTAGAATTTTTGCTAAGGAATTTTTTGCCTCAGCATAATTATTTTGGACATTTTGTCTAATGAATTAGACCCTTCAAAAAATTTATCATGGGAATTTTTCCCTATAAAGTAAACCCATTAAAAAAAATTGTAGTTTTCCTTTAGCCTTTTTAATAGCCTCTTTCATCGATAGAATTACCCTTTAGCCCTTTTGAACCTACCCTTCAGACTTTTTTCCATCAGAATTTTTCCCAATGAAATAGACTCTTTGAGATAATTACTTCATAATTTTTTTTTGAAACAATTTCCTTGACAATATACAAACCCTTTAAACTTTTAGAATGATCCTTGGACCTTTTATCATGGCCATTTTCCTTGATAGAATTAACCTTTGGCTTAATTACCACTAGAAATTTGCCCACCAAAACAAATCCCCCACTCAAAAATATTGAAACACTTTGCCTACAACAAAAACCCCATAACATTTTCCCTAAAACATTCAATACTATGGGCTTTTTATGTGGACATTTTGTCTAATATCCCAAAAGCCCCATAGAAGTACCAAGTGGTACCCCTACATTCATGCACTTTATTATATGCACTAAGTCATTATATGTTTATGTTTTTAGGAGTGAATTTGTAAATGACAAGTGTTAATATTATGAGATTAAAAGATTCAAGTACTAAGATCCATGATGCATGTTACCTCACATTTCAGAGATCTAATGACATGATATCACACAACAACAAAGGGATTTATAGAGTGACTATGGTAGTGATCCAATAGTTCACAAGATCCTAGTACATAGAGATATGATGATATAATATAGATGAAGACTTTCCAATAAGCATAAATCTGATGAGAAACTACCAAAAGTGAAAAGATGCTAAGCAATGGAGTGTGTTTTGCAAAAGAGCCTAAGAAGCCCCTGGAACTACCAAATGGCATACCCACATTCAATAATGTAGAAGTGAATCTATAGTACAAGTCCTAGGTGGAATTTTAAAATATCCAAACTTAGTAAGAGGCATGGGTAATATGCAATGCATAGTTATTTTTGGTTAGTCACAGTTTCACTAGTTTTAAAGCATTGGTAAAGAGATAATTATCTTTGATGCATGTTTGAGTTCCATTTGAAGTCAAATAATCTAAAAAATATTTAACAGGTTATTCTCAAAAGCTATGAGTGGCTAAGACTTTGTGCATGAATATTTTTGTAAATGGTGAATATATTTTGAAGTTTACATGCATTTAAAGTTATAATTGTAAAATATTGTCTTTATCTTTTTACACATGTACATGTTGCATAGCTTTTACAAAGGATATTTAAAATTGATAATTATAATTATACCCTTATATGGTTTTCAACCAAATTAAAACTCAGGTTCTGACTATCACATGTAACAACCTTGCATAAACTTGGAGGATGAGGTGACCCCTTCCCAAACTCTATATAAACAATTGTAATCCAACTTGGATTTTTATCTGAGAATTTCGAATACAGGAGCAACATCAATTTTGATTGTCATCAAATGCGTTTGCATATTTTATTTTCAATTTATGTGTAATTAGTTATTAATTTATTTGGTTGTATGTTTTAAGAATATTTAGTGTACAATAGTTGTGAATGGATTCTTGATTATACTAATTGATGTATTAAGTTGTAGATGTGCACTATCTTTGAAGGATTGGTAAATATATTTATTAGGATAATTAAGTTTAAATTGATTCATAATTATGAATGTGTATGAGTGATTTATTTGATGTATTTTTCTATGTGTGTGTAATAGCTGCTTCAAATACTTCACTAGTTCAAGCCATAATCTTCTAATTAAAAGTTTGAAATAGCTAACCTAAAAGGAACAACCTTTATTTTAGGCTTGTGAATTTATTGCATCATTATTTATATAGACTTGTTAACCATGTTTGATTATGTGTGTGCAAATTATTTCTATCTACAAGTGTAGGTTTTGAAATCACTTGTCCTTTTAGAAAATAACTAGGAAAATAGTTCCTAAAAACCATAGAGATTTTATTATTATTTAACCTTCCCTCCTTTTTTTGAGTTATTTTGAGATCTACCCACTCTAGATTAGTAAATACATACCCATCCAAATCTCATAGAGATTCACTACCCTTGTTAAAGATCACACCTCTATCTAAAAACCTTATCAATAACCTGCATGCTCTACCAGCTATTCTATCAATAGGTTGTTAAAGACCGCATATCTATAACTTATGTCCTAGAGTGGAGTTTAGCTCCATTGAGATCCTAAAATTTTATATCCTACCTCATTACACTATGGTGTGTATAAAACCCACATCAATAGTAATTAGTACTAGAAAAAGGGTGCCCCTTGATAATAATAGTTATTCTTTGTGTAGAGTTACACTAGAGTCACCTAGGAGAGTGACTAGATCTAATTCCTAGGTTGGTTTTCTAGTCTCACCCTTAGCATATCATAGGAGACCTAAAACTATACCAAGAACCTTAGTTCATAACAATCCACCTCCAAGAACTCCCTAATAAGAAATCCATTACCTGTTAACCAACCAATGGCTCAACCCTAGTTAGTTGGATCTACAATTTCCATCCCTAGAGACATGCATGACTTACCTTAAAATTATGAGAGGTACTTACCATCATTTTCTCCTATGGGAGAAAAGATGGTAAAGGAACATATCTAATCTTTTCAAAGCCAGATTAAGGCTAATGAACGTTATCCATGAGGATGTTACATGCAGATTATTCCCTTTTAATTTAATTTATGCTACTTATGATTGGTATTTAAATCTAATGGGAAAATCCATCACTTCTTGGGATAAGTGTCAAGAGGATTTTATTTCATAGTTTGGATAGGTCACCATTTTTGGTCTAATATACCAATATTTCACCAGTATGAAGAGAGAGCCTAATGAGCCTATCTAAATTTTTAATGCAAGGTTCCATAATATGTACAATTGGTTGACCCAAAGATATAAACTAAATGAGCTTTTAACATTAGAGATGTACAAGAAATCCATGAACCTAATCACTTTCATGTTCCTAAGGAGAGCAGTTGTTGCCAATAATTTATCATTAGCATACAAAGAGGCTATCAATATAGATAAGCATCTCAATCTTTAGACACATTGAGTAGCTAATGTCAATAATGGATTTAAAACACTCAATATGATACCATATATGAAGCATAATGCTCCTATGTTTAATCAAAATCAATTATACACACTACATGCATTTGCATAGATAATGTAGCCAAATTTCAACTTCTAAAACAATCATATGATAGGCAATGGTTATAATTAAAATCAATAATTAGCTACATTTACCCCTACTATTTTATAAGTTATGGATTTTATAAAGGTAGAACTATATTTTATCTAGAATATGGTTAAAATTTTGAGCAATGAATTCTTCAATATGGAAATGAAGATGGGAAATACAAGTGACCCAAATGGTAATCAAAATACTATATTATAGAGATATAACAAACCATTCAATAGACCTAAGTAGATTAACAATATTCTAGAGATCAACATGGCATAAACAACTCGTCTTAATTGGTACATAATTCATAATACCTTTTAACATGATGATCTCGATTGTGTCAAATTCTATGTAATATTTGAAATATTTCAGAGAGAAGTTGTCAATAAGGACCAAATGAATAATCAACTAGAATCCCACCAAGATCATGGATCTTCAAGTATATTTATGTTATTTTAAACTCATGAGTTTCCATTCCTAGGTGAAGATGATAATGAACCAAAACATAATATAGACAAAGTTTATGTTTTCCAGTAGTTCCAAAGAGGTACATATAATTTAAGGAATAAATAGCCAATTACAACATCAAATCCTCTAAAAGACATGGTGATTCCTCCTAATCCTAATGTAGACAATAATCCACCCCCTCTAAAGGGGAATGGTCAACCACCAAGAAAATTAAAACCAAGCAAAAGAGGATACAACATTATAGAAGACATGAATAAGATCAAGGTGAAAATAACTCTTCATGAGTTAGCTTAGATCCCTAAATACAAATACCTACTCTATAAGTCTATTAATGGGAAGATGCCTATGGAGAAAGTGAAAGCATCTACAGACAAAGTGAAAGTTACTGACACCAACATCATCTACAAGAATAAGATAGAAGTTCCACTCTTCTTGTTGACTATTAGAGCATTCATAGGGAACATACATAATTTTTTAGTTTATTTTGGAGCATCTACAATTATAATTCCCATATCCATATGTCAAAAGCTAGGTCTCACTCTGAGTGATTCAAAGAGAACAATTTCACAACTAGAAAAAATAGTATTACCAATAGTTGGAGAATTGACCAATGTGTGTATTCAAGTAACATCTAAACCATGAGTTCAAATGACCATTTATATTTTAATGGTAGACATACCAAAAGGATACAAATTATTTCTAAGTAGGGTTGGTCCAAAATACTCAATGGATATCTCTTTATAGACTTCTCTCATATCTGGATACTATGGAGAGGAATTATGAATCAAATGAAAATTGATAGAGAGTCAAGAATGAAGTATCCCATTATGAAATATAATGTAAAGAGTGAAGAGGTAAATTATGAGTCTCAAATCCTTGATATTTATAATTTTATACTACTCAGAATCAAGTACAAAATCCAAAACTTAAAGGTTCTAATCAGCCATGGATGTTATTTTTTGATGGCACTAAATCCAAGCAAGGATTAGGTGTGGGAATAGAGCTTATTGATCCATAAGGTAAAAGGTTATTGGTAGCATATAGGTTTAAATTTCCATGCACTAACAATAAAGCTAAGTATGAAGCTATAATTTTGGGATTATATTTTTCACTTAAGAATAATGTAAAGTAAATATAAATATTTGGTGAATTAGAACTTATAATTAATTAGGTCAAAAATAAATATCAGTACAAGTTGTTTTATTTAAGAAGGTATAATCATAAAGCATGGGACCTATTGAAATATTTAAAGATTTCAACATAGTAGCACTTCCTAGAGAGCAAAATCAAGTGATTGATTCACTATCTATTACTTCTACTAATCTGGAGCTGTTATAAGAATCTAAGGTAAAAATATTCTCTATTGAATTGGTACTGTGTCCTTCTATTTTGGATAATGTAAAATTTTTTAGGTATTTGATTATTACCAATAGATATCTAATTTTTAACTAATTTAGGGGAATTCAAGTCCCAAATCACCTTTAAAAAAAGAATCAGATAAGGAAGACATTCTCTATCTCAAAGAGAATCAAATTATAGCTGAGTTGGTCTCTTTAGAAAGGCCATTTGAAATATACCCTCAGGCATAGAAACTTTGGTAACCCAAGGTCAATGAATTTGACTTCAAAAGATAAAATATATGAGATGATCATAACCCACATTATGTTAATATTGGTCTCAATTACACCATAGAATAGATATAGTGAGTGAAATATCTAATCACTCGATACAAGGACATCATTGTTTGGACATATGAAGATTTGAAGGTGTATGAGCCACAAGTCATTACTCATATGATTCCTTTGAATCTAGATCAGAAACCATTTAGATAAAGGCAAAGGCTAGTCAATCTTATTATGAATCCTTTCATTTAGAGAGAAGTGGATAAAATATTAAGTATGAAAATCATCTTCCCAATCTGACATTATACTTGGGTGGCCAACTTGATCCCAATAAGGAATAAGAATAGTGAGATCAAATTATTTGTGGGCTTTAGAAATTTTAATAAGGCTTCTAAAAAGGATAATTATCTATTTCCTTCTCTAGATGATGTGACATAAATAGTAAGTGGTTCAGAAATGATGTCCTTAGATATATTTTTAGGCTATAATTATTTACTAGTTCAATCTAAAGATGGTGTTTACCACAAAGTGGGGAAATTATGCATATAAGATGATGCCACTCATCCTAATAAATGTACGAGTGACTTTTCAATGTGCCATAGATCACGATTTCAAAGGGATGATAAGAAACTGCATAATCATCTACATAGAGGATCTTACAATATTTTTAAAGCATAAGAAGGATCACATAAGTCATCTCTAGTGCATATTTGAGAGATACAAAAGGCTTGGTATTTCACTAAACCTAAATAAAATTATATTTAGAGTCATTAAAAGAAATATTTTGGGGTACGTCATCACCAAGGATGGGATCACCATTGATCTAGCTAGAATACAAGAAATTTCAAAAATTCAGCCACCAAATAGTAAGAAGGAGCTTAAATCATTCTTTATAAAGATTAGATTTGTAAGGAAGTTTATCTCATCATTTGTAGAGATTTTTAAACCTCTAAACACCATGCTCAATTAGGATGCCAAAATAGAGTGGACAGATGAAGCCCAAAAGTCCTTCCAAGACATTAAAGATTCTATATTAGATGCTCTAGTGCTAATCAATCCATATTTTATGAAATATTTATACTTGTATTCATTCATTTTAGCGCATAAAATTGTGGTTGTTATCACACAGAAGGAGGAAACTAAGCATCTAATTGTGTTCATGAGCACAAATTTGGAATATGCAAAACTCAGGTATTCTATGATTGATAAATAGATTTTCACCCTTTTCAAGGTAGCAAATAAATTTTTGCATTACATCTTGAGGAATAAAACCATCACCATCATACCTAATCCTACGATCAAGCTCACCCTATAAAAAAATTAGGATAATGCCAAGGCAAATGGATGGCCAAGCTAAAAGAATTTGATATAGAGATCAAGCCTACAAGGATCATTAGAGGTCAAGGAATTATTCAACTCATGGTTGAACCTGATCCATGAATCATAATTGAAGAGTTATGTGACACTAAAGTATCTAAAGGAGAGTGGGATATTGATATAATACAATATTTTCTTATAGGAACTTGTTCCCTAGAGCTCAATAGAGAGAGAAAAAGAGCTTTAAGGCTCAAATCTTCTCATTACATGATCAAGAAGGGATTCCTTTACAAAAAAAATTTATAAAGGTATTTATCTTAGATGTGTATCTATAGATGAAGCTAAATAAATTTTAGATAAATTACATCAGAAGATAGCCCATCAAGGAATACCACAACCCATAAGATCTTGAGAATGGATTACTATTGGCTAACAATTTTTAAATATGCTCATACTCATGTTAGAACATGCCATGAATGTCAATATTTATCCAAGAGGGAAGTACACATAGTAATGTCTTTATAGCTAGTTATTGAAGGAAGGACATTTGCCTAGTGGGGTTTAGACTTCATTAGTGTCATTAACTACACCAAATTCCCTGGCAAACCATAAATTCATGCTTACCACCATAGACTACCACACCAGATGGACCAAAGCCATAGCCAAAAAGAATTTTAGAGCACAATATGTGATTCACTTCTTGGAGGAACATAACAAATATATTTAGAACACATATTTATCTAGTTTGTGATAATAGACTAGCTTTAATATCAATAAAATTTACTAAGTGGGCACATGGCAACTAGATTATTATTAGGTTAGCTTCTAACTATTACCCCCAAGGAAATAGACTAGTATAATTAATGAAAAATAATTAGATCAATGCAATTAATAATTTATTAAAGTATGCTCTTTGGGTAGACTAGACTAGACACAAGCAAGCCTTTAAAGCTTCACCTTACTTATTGATATATGGATGTAGTACAATGTTCCTAATTACGTTGAAGTTACCCACTTATCAGTTCATTTAGGACTACATGGAGCCAAGTGATAAAGTAGAATTAAGATTTCTAGACATAATAGAAATGGAAGATTCAAGGACTAAGGCCTTACAAATATTTAGCAAACACCAGGATGTGGTCGAAAGGTGGTTTGATAAGAGAGTGAAAGTAAAAGAATTTAGTATTTTGGATCTAGTGCTACTTTGGGAAAAAGCCCATGAGAAGAAAGGATAATATGATAAGTTTTACCCATTATGGATTGGACCATACTAGATTTTGGAGATCATGAGAAATAATGTGTTTTATTTAAAGGACTTATAGGGTAATGAACTTACCTATCCAATCAATGGGTAGTTTTTAAAGCACTATTTCATGGTTGTACCATCTTAAGGAACCTCAAACTGAAAAAATAGATAAATTCAAACATAAAATTAGATTAAATTTCCCAATTTCTAGATTAATCTTTCCTATTTTTATTATTTTGCTTTCTTAGATTAGATTCTTACTTTCTTAGTTTAGGTTTCCTACTTTCTTAGGTTATTTATTTATTATTTTCTTTGACAACAAAAATTATGTTTACTCTTACTATAGCCAAGTGAAAATCCAAAAAAATTGAGATTATGACTTTTAGAAAAGGGGAAATTAAAATCTTGACACTTTGGGACTAGTTTACAGGTTAGGTGTATTTTTGTGTCTTTAGGATGAAGGTAGGTAATCATGGATTATTCTAGATGGTGTCATAATTGAATACTTTTACCAAGCATGTGGAAGTTGTTTTTAGAATAATTCATACAAAAATAAGAAAATTTTATTGTTTTATTGGATCAAATTCACTTATCACATTCAATACTTGTTAGAATTGACAATTCTAAGTATAGATGTCATTGGCAGGGACATTCTAGTAATGATTTGTTTTTTAATTATACTGGCTCACTAGAGTTATAGTTATTCTCTTTTCATCCAAGAATAAAATAAAAACAAAAAAATGAGTTAAAAAGAGAAAAATAAAATCAAAAGGCTCACATGATGAAATAAGGTCAATGTACCATGCATCATGATCAAAGGAAAATCATGAAATGAGAAGAGAAGGAGCCCAAGCTATCTCTATTAGGGCTATGGATGCCTAGTTGGAAGCAAAGCAATGCCTAAGCTTCCCTTGTTTTTAATGAGCTTTAAGATACACTGGAACAAAACCTACAACTTCATTAAGCCTTTGAAAAACTCATCACAACAAGAGTTGAATTACAAATTTGACACACATAGATCCAAAAAATTGGAAGGCAAGTATGTTGTGTGAATCTATTTAGGATTCTATTTCATGTTTTTGATTTAAGTATTATTTTATGACACACTTCATGATTGATTTAAGGATTGCCAACTAGAGTTCTAGGTTTTTGAATACTTAAGATTATTCCCCCTATGAGTCACAATTTTTTTTACCCAACACACCCCTTTTTCCATAGAGAAATAAAGACCCACTTTTTTTGGATTATAGTATTGAATTCGAGCCCCTCTTCTATGTGTTTATGAAAAATTATGGGAAAAGACTAACTATTAGACTTTAATACTTTGGAAACATGGCATTGGTGCCATGTTTTCATAGACTATCTTTATAAATGTTTTGGACTTATTTTATCAGGTATTTTACCTAGTACCTCTTTTGAGACTTATGCAGTTTATAATTCTAGACTTATTTGTTTTAGACTTGTTTATTTCAGACTTATTCTATCAAACTTTTTATTGTAGGATATTTTGCCTTAGCATAATTATTTCAAACATTTCATCTGATAGAATTGGATCTTAATCATATTTATTTTAGACATTTTGTTTAACTAATTAAACCCTTCAAAAAAAATTCATGATCACCTTACCCTATGAAATAGATCCTTTAAATTTTTTGTTGTTTCCCTTTGACATTTTTTACGACCTCTTTCACTGATAGAATTTCCCTTCAACCCTTTTAAACCTACCCTTTAGAATTTGTTTTGCAAGAATTTTTCTCGATGAAATAGACTCTTCAAGATAATTGCTTCAGACATTTTATCCAAAATAATTTACTCAACAATATACATACCATTCAAACTTTTATAATGACCCTTCAACCTTTTGTCATAGCCATTTTTCTTGATAGAATTGACCTTTAGCCTGATTACCATTAACATTTTAATCACTAAAACAAATCACCCACACAAAAATCCCAAAATAATTTTCACATAACAAAAATCCCATGATAATTTCCCTAAAACATTCAATATTGTGGGCTTTTTGTGTGAACATTTTTATCCAATAGCCCAAAAGCCTATAGAACTACCAAGTGGCACCCCTACATTCATGAATTATACTATATACACTAAGTCATTCTACATTTATGTTTATAGGAGTGAATCTATAAATGACAAGTTTCAAGTTTATAAGAGTCAAAGAGTCAAGCACCAAGATCCACAGTGCATGTTAACGCACATACCATATATCTAACAACATGAGATCAAACACAACAAATAAGGGATTTACAAAGGAAGAATGATAATGACTAGTGTCACCCTCATGGAAACATTTAATAAAAAGATCCAATAGTGCATAGAATCCCATTACATAGAGATTTGATAGTGTGAGATAGATAAAGACTTTTCAATGGGCACATATCTGATGAGAAGCTGCCACATGGTACAAAGGAATTAAATAATGGAATGTTCTTTATAAAATAGCTTAGGAATCATATAGATCTTCCAAGTGGCACACCCACATTCAATCATGCATAAGTGAATTGATGATGTGAGTCTTTGGTGGACTTTTCAAAGATATAGACTCAATAAAAGGCATGCAAAACATGCAATACACAATTATTTTTGATTAGTCATAGTTTCACTCATTATGAAGCATTGGTAAAGTGATAATTATATTCAATACATGTATAAGTTCCATTTAAAGGTGGCTAATCTAAAAATATTAAACAGGTTGTACTCACAAGCTATAAAAGGCTAAGACTTTGTACATGAATAGTTTTATAAATGGTACATATATTTTAAAGATTGCACATAGTTCAAGTTATAATTATAAAAAAATATCTTTATCTTTGTATACATGCACATGTTGAATATATTTTACAAAGGCTATTTTAAACCAATAATTGTAATTAGACCCTTATATGGTTTTCAACCATAGTCAGAACTCAAGTTCTAACTATCACATGTAATGACCTTGCATGAACTTGGAGGATCAAGTGACACCTTCCCCAAGTCTATATAAACAATTGTAATCCAACTTATATTTTTGTTAGAGAATTTTGAATATAAGAACAACATCAATTTTGATCATCAATGAATGTGTTTGTGTATTTTCTTTCCAATTTTTTTGTAATTAGTTGCTACTTTATTCAGTTGTACGTTTCAATAATATTTAGTGTGCAATAGTTTTGAATGGATTCTTGATTATACTAGTTGATGTACTGATCTATAAATGTGTAATAACTATTGAAAGATTGATAAATATATTTATTAGGATAGTTAGTTTCATTAATCTACATGTATCCCATCTAGATTCATAATTTTGAATGTGTATGAGTGCTTTCTTTGATGTAGTTTTTTTATGTATGTGTAATAGTTACCTCAGATACTTCACTAGCCCAAGCCATAATCTCCTAAGTAAGAGTGTGCAACAACTACCCTAAAAGGGTAAACCTTTATATGAGGCTTATGAATTTCTTACATCATTATTTCCTTAGAATTATTAGACATGTTTGATTGTGTGCAAATATATGCTAGATATAGGCATAAGTTTTACAATCACTTGTCTTTTCAGAAACCAACCAGGGAAGTAGTTCTTGAAAACCACATAACTTTATTTTTTTATTTACCCTTCCCTCCTTTTTTTGAGTTTGTTTTGAGATCTACCCACTCTAGATTGGTAACCAACCACCCATCCAACTCACATAGAGATTCATTACCCTTTTTAGAGACCATACCTCTATCCAAAAATCTTTTCAACAACCTATATGCCCTATCAACTATTCCATCAATAGGTTATCATAGACTGCATACCTGCAACTTGTGACCTAAAGTGGAGTTTACCTCCATTGAGTTCCTCAAATGTTAGAGCCCACCTCATTACATTATGGTGTGCATAAAACCTTCATCAACAATGTGATAGTTATTTATGTCCTTTATTTTATTTATTTTATCACTTTTCTTATGTTGGATGAAATTTTGGGGTTTACAATCATAAATGGCATTAGCATTTTAGCTTACCAAATTTCATTCATTTTAACTATTTATTTGGATCTTTTTTTTCTAACATATCCTTATCGACCCTATCTTGCCAAAATTTCCAAGTATTTCAATAATTTTTAAGATGTTTTCATTTTACATCCATTTATTGACCATCTTGTGTACCCATGCATTGATTTTTTAATCCTTGTATCATTAGGATTTCTCAAATGTATTTATTTCACCCTAAACAATTGAACTAAGGTAATTGAATGCAATCATTCATCAAAAAGGTAAGTCAAGGTACATATATGGTACTTATAGTTATTTATTTATTAATAATTTTCTAAACACTTAATTTTTGTTATTCTCATTTGTGTTGATATGTATCTATCACAAAATAACATCATGTGTCACACTATTGTGAAACATGATGAGTTTTGAGTGGGTCATATTTATGCACTTGATATTTTTAATTTATGACATAACTATGAGTTTATTTTGTAGGAGCTTGTCATTGCATCAATGTCCCTATGTGCACATCATAAAGGATGTACTAGGAATGGGTTGGGATCAACTCGTGGTACTTTGAAATATAAGTTTGTATATTATTTTGTCATGTCTTCATTATTATTAGTTTGACCTACTCTAATTATCCTTCCATATTAAACCTTCATCCACTTTCTATTAGTATTTTATAGTTTTCCTATATCTATTATATAGTCCAGGATGATATAGTCTATTTTATAATTGTCTCCTCTATACTATATCATCTTGGCTTATAGAATTATGAATTTATATTATGTATTATACATTGTATCAACCTAAATGATACAATATTATGTCATTAAACATATTTCCAATTGTATTAACCTATCTAATATTGTCAACATAGAGTTCAAGATTAGTTCTTGGAATTTGAGTTAAATATATAGCGATCATATTTCATTCTTAAATGAAATAACACATACATATGCTCTACTTGCACTCAAATTTATTCTCTAAATTACTAATAGGAGGAGTTATAGTTAGATTCTTATCTTTGATGTCTTGTCTTCCCTATGGTATTTGAAGCTCAATAGGATAAGCCATGTTGAGGAGATTTCCTAGTCTTTGTATTCCCCAAATAAGGATATCTAGGAATTATTATTTTCATTTGAGTTTTTCAGCCTACATCATCACTTGCCAAGTTTCATTGAATCCAAAGGGGAAGATTGAGGTGTTCATGAGTCCACCTAAAGGTAAGTATGTATATCCCTGATCTCTTTCTTGTATTTAATTAATAAATTATATATTGTGTGCTTATTTATATTGTGAATGTATGTGTTTATCCTTGCCTATACTCTTCCTTAAAATCAATAAGATGGTATAAATATAGGGTTACTTAGGCTTTCCATTCTCACATTAGGTTTCATAGACCACCCATTATTTTACCATTACACCACTTACTTTATTATTAGTTTAGTATTTATAGTTATCTTGGATTAGGTTACCCTTATTTGTTAGTTCCTTACATGTGTTATATTTATTATATCCTTGATTTTTTATCGTTATTACAATCATTGACCTAGATTGAACCCTAGTGAGAGACCCCATGTCAAAGGCTTAGGATTTTAAAACCTTTCCTCTTGACATTTTCATATATATTATCCTTTATTATGTCTATAGATCTTATAGTTACCTATGTGAATTCCAAGTATATGAAAGCTCTATTATTATGACCTTATTTGATTCCTAATCTATTTATAGAAAGTGGATAGTTATAAGTCATCCTATCCCATGCATACATCCTAATGAAACTAACATAAATCTTATCCCACCTCTGGTTGGATCATTTTCATGTTTTTCATTTTAACTTAGAATTTTTTCAATATCACCATATATTTTAGTGAATATTTTAGCCAACTATATCAGTCAACCCAATACAATTTTATATTTTAAATTTTTTATCAACCATCTAAATAAAATTATGTCTTTTCAAATTGTATCATCTAGCCTGATATTGTTCAATTTTTTTTTAGTTTAGTTTTCAACTGCATTGACTAAGTCAATATAATCATATTAAATTTTACATTATTTATTCTTTATTATCTTTTTGTTTTATATTTTTCATCATGACATATTCTCTTTAAAAAATTCTAGAGAGTTTCAACCCATTACACTTTTTCATGGGTTACTCTTTTCTTCCTTATATGACCACCATTAAAGTGAACTCCTTATGATGAAATTATGTTATACATTTTCTCATGGCCAAATTCCCAATCATGATCTTCCCACTTATGGTTATCTTTATTATCATGGTGAATATCCCAATGATGAAATCTATAGTGGGATTGAATATTATCTAGATAGTCCTCCCATTTATGATGATATCAGTGAGGATCTTAATGATGTCTCATATTATACTCCTAGTATTGATGAAGATCCCCATGATTATTTTCCCACTTATAATGATCTTTATTATTAGGGTGAATATCCCCATGCTAACACTTATAGTGGGATTGAATATTATCAACTTGGTCCTCCAATTCTACCAATCTCTATAAGGAACCTAACGATCTCACCCTCACCATTTCTCAGATGCTTGAAAATAAATACCATGATTTTCCCATTTATGATTATGAATTTGATACAAGTGAAGATCCTATCATGAAATCATATAGTCCCATTTATGATTATTATAACATGTATGAAAATCCCTCTTATGATTCTTCCATTTATAGCATCCATCACTTTGAATCAAGCACTAATGAGGATAATTATATCAATTAAAACTCACCCTTGAAACATTTTTGGTGGATGGATCATCAAACTTCAACTTATATTCAAACTTATCATATAGAACCATTTTTTTTAGATTTTTACCTTATGAAGAGGTGTATCTCAAATACTTATTTTAGAATGCATTATAGGTGATCTTGATCTTGAATCTTACTTGAATATTCAAAATTATCATATTAGTCAAATTTTAACTTCAACCTCTTCTAGCCTATCCAAATCACTATTAAAATCACTTTTTTCTAATTATGTTGCCAATCCCAATCATGTTCAATTGCATTAGCCATGATCTCAAATATGTCAATATAATTATAATTTTGACTATTATTTTATCCAAATACATCAAACATGACCTTATAAGTGTTGTTATAGTTCTATTTCTACCTCCTTATACAAACAACTTCATTATTAATGACCCAAAATGTGTGGATACAATTCTTCCTCTTTTACCTGACTATACTAGCCACCAACTACAACATAGTAACAATATAGTTCCATTTATGTCACTTAATGATAGCAATAAAATATTACAAAGTATCAATACAATTATCTTATAAATTTCATGTTATTTTAGTTATATTATCCAACCTTCAAGTAGTGTTGGTGTCATTTTATTAGCATCCCTTATATTTTTAACGATATCATTCATGTCCCTTGAAGTGTTGATATAGTATTGTTCTCTCATGCCTATGAGTATAACTATATTGATCATTTTTCATCTCTTTTATAAATTGCATTTACTTGGAGGATAAATTTCATTCTAGTTTTGTCACACTGGACTATACCAACCTAGTTTCTTTAATTTATTTATCTTCTCACGTGAAACTATATTGACTTGACTGATACAGTTCATTTTAATCATGTTATAGTATAATTTATCATCTTGGATAATACCATACAACACAATTTTATATCACCTCCAATGATCTTAATATTTCTTTAGATTACACATGACCTACTATAACATAGATTTATATATAATTTGACATCATTACTATGCATGTCAACCTTGAGGTTAACTCTAATCCACCTACATACGACATGTTGGGGAATCTTGTGATACCTACCATAATATTCCCACACATGTTGGGACATCTTGATAAGACCATCCTTTTATTACTACACATATTGGGGTACCTTGCACTACCCACCACTTTCTTATTTCAACCTTTGGGTGATCTAGTGATGCCCATCCTTAGCCTTATGCATGCTTTGGAGAAATATTATGATGTATGTCCTTATTCTCTTGGATTATTGATCTCACATCCTTACCATGATACAATAATAAATAAACGTTCATATCTTATAATAAAATAAATTCAAATTCTATAAGCCTTATAAGATAAATATGTTTGCATTTCATATGGGTTTCATTTATATTATGGTTAGCATAACTATTGCTTGTTATTTTATTTCTTAATTCTTTAACTTTATGAATTTTATTTCCTTAGGATCATTTTTATTACACCATTGATTTTTTTAGGGAGGGTATCTTATATTCGACCTTAATTTCACTTATGGATCTTTACTAGTGCCACTAGATTTTATTTTTTAGCATTTTAACTTCCCTCTTTTTTGGGATGATTTATAGTCAGCATTTTCTTCCCTTGAAGATCTTAAGTATTACCTTTGTGTTTATTTCAAATTATGGCAAGTACCTATGCTTGGTCCTTAGGTATTTTATCATTTTTACACCTCTTGGTTTTTCAATTTTTGAGTTACATGGTAAGACTTGAGGAATCAATGATGGGCTCCTCATAAATTCTAATCATATTTATATATCTTTCTATATTCATTTTATTCCTTTCATAAACCATTATTTCCTTTGTGATTATTTGATAACATTATGTAAACCCTTTGGCTTCCTACTATCCTTATTATGATTCATAGATTTATAATTTATATTCTTCATAACTTTATCTTACCTTCACCTTTTGGATTTTTAATTTGTGGATTGCATGGTAAGACCTAGAGAATAAACCAAGCCCTCCTCACAAACATGCATCATTATATAATTTACTACATAGATTTTATTTGCTCCCAACCTTAGCTAGGTGTATTCTTAGAAATATAAGGCAATGGTTTAGATTAGTGTTTTCTTAACTTAGAATTAGTCATATTCTCTTGTGGTAAAATTATAGAAAACTGTATACATGTCTTCATCCATATTTCACCCTCTCTTATGATGATGTTTCATACTTACCTATATTTATACCATATTCCCTTACACATTATTTTGTGATTTGGGTAAACTAGTCATTATATGTTTAATTTCATGATTTTGTGTTTTTCAATTTCCTTTTGGGCTCACCAAGGTCAGTTTTGATGTTACACTCTTTTTTAGGGTGAAATCTATGAGTCTTTAGGCACCTTGGTATCTATTTTTCCACTCTAATGGATAAGTGTAATATCTCTCATGAGAGTCATATTTATTTCCCATTTTTTGTTATTTTGAATCCATAATGACGAGGAAAATATAAAAATACAAAAAAGTTCCATATATTAAGAAAATGGAATGTTAAAAATAAACTTATATCTTAACAGGTAGATCACACCAAAAGACATGATCCTTTTTTCACATCTCTTATTCTAGTCCAAGATCAAACCCCATAAGTTATCTTATTATATATTTGAGGTATATTAGGGTGAACTAAGCTAGTATATTAGGGTAGGAAGTCTCAATACATCATTATTTATCTATATTACATACTAGTGACACCTACTTTCTCACACAAGTACCCAATCTTCACAATAAACTAATGACTCTATAAGGGGTCTTGAGGAGTGGGAAACACATGATCAAATTGTATGATACTTTAATTTTTTATGGATGATAGTGTTTACAAGATGATATTTATACTTCACTAATTAGCTTAAGCTTATGTTTTATAGCTAAGTTTCTCTAGGGCCATTTATGTTTAAAAATCTTAGTCTTGCCAACCTAATTTAAGTATCTTATTTCTAGTAAAGACCATTTGTTGCCTTGGCGATGAAATATTTTCTATCCTTCCAATTTTTCCCATTGATATGTGTTATGGATTATTTTTACATGCCAACTTAGTTAGGGTTTATTATTCCCTTCCTCTCTTAAAATTATAATTGTGTAAACAAATCTCCTAAAGGACTCAGTTACCAGCTCATGGTATGCAAGGTAACCTAGTCAGCTCATTATGAACATGCCATATCAAGGATATTTAATGTGTATATCAATAAGATCAATATGTATTAAAAATAAAGAGCTTATGCATATGTAACTAACAAAATGACCTAACTAAGAATAAATAATTGATTCAAAAAGACACATCTATTTAAAGGATTTAATAGTTTATAGAGAATAATAGACAAAAAGCATGCAATCAAGGTAAAAATTACATTTAGATTATAACTTAAAATCTAAACTAACAAACTGAGTAAAAAGAGAAAAAGAGAAAGGGGAAAATAAAGAGAAAGCCTAGGAGGATGTAGCCAGATCCAACAATCATCTAATCAAATGCACATAAAACCAACCCCACATTTGGCCAACATCCACACAACTTCAATAGGAATGAGTGTTAGAGTCTATAGATTAAAGATCCAAAAGAGAAGGATGACACCAACATCATATTACATGTTCAAGTAGATTCCAAATAAAATTTTAGACCTCATATATTAAATAAGATGTTTTTTTGATAGCTCAATAACATTACAATGATCATTTGAGTATGAACCTTGAAAAAATTTCCCCATACAAAATGAAATAAGAGAAAAAGGCAAAAAAAAAAAGCAAAAACAAATGTGTGATTGGATCTCCAGTATCTTTTGAGGAATAAAAACCAACTGTTATGATAAAATTATCCAATATATAAATCCTGGGCCATCAACAACTAATTTTAATGCACCAACTACCTTTTGATAATGGCCAACCACATTCATTAATGCTCAATGACCAAAAATAATGTGGTCATCCAGTATATTTTTCCCCTCCACTTTCACACTTTTACTAATTACCATGGTTGTTATGTGGTCACTTGATGACTATAATATAGTCATCAAATAACTATTAATACAAATTATGCTCCTCTACCATCACACTTTTATTGTTCATCACCTAAATAAGGCAAATAAAACAAGTTACTTTATGAAAATTACTATAAGAATGAATATAAAATGAGACATCTAACACTTATAAAGTTTAGTTTGATGGATACTAAATGGTCTTACAATGATCATAATGTTATTTCTTGACATCTATATCAAGGTCATTTGATAGTCAGAATGTGGTCACCCAATAACTACATGTGGTCACCCAATGGCTACAATATGGTCAAATAATATAAATTTGATTATTCGATGGCATAGCCATCACTCGATGGGTGATGGAATATCAAGAACCCCCTTGAGAATATATTGAGAGAACCATGAGCCAATCTTCAAAGGAAAATTAGAAGGCTTTAACTCCATTTTTATGTTAAGTGCAAAATACAAAGTTGACTCACATGAACATGGTCTTTCCAATAGTGGAGGTTTCAATCCCTAATTAGCATGAAAATTAATACATACCACCAAGGAAAAATTTATTGTTGAGACCAATAAATTATGAGTGCAAACAAGAGTGGATACAAAAATAAAAAAGAGTACCCCCATTTTCAGTCAAAAAATGGGACTTGTTGTGTAAGTAATAATAAATAGTGACTCCTGTTAGGAAACACTCTTAAGTATTTTAGGAATCCATAATCTTTTATTTCATAAAAATAAACAATATTACCTATAAGTAATTACTCATAACAAACTATAATTAAAAGGTATGAAATTTTATAGGAACAAGTGACATACTAAATTATAGTCCTATCAAAGTTATCTATGTGTGTGATTGAGTTATTTATTCATTTTATTTATATTCACATGCATTAATTCAAGGATTTATAATGATAGAACCATTCAAGGGGAAATATGTTACAATTTAGCTTGGAAGGGAAGTGGTGTGAGCACTGCTCTACTACTAGCTAGGAATTTGTAACCCTAATAGAAATACCTTTGGTCCCTTTTAAACGTCTTGATCCACTACTAACTAGGCTAGAAGGCCTATGGTGGAGGTTTCCAAGATAACCCTTTCAAGGATAATTTTAGATTTTATCTTTTTTAGTTTAATTAATTTGAAATGAGATTTTTCATTTTCATCCATAGATAGTTGGGGACTAAGCCATAGGTAAAAGGGAACCATAAGTTCATGATGACTCAATACAAACTTAAAATTAAAGTAACATTAAATTTTTATTTATATATTTCTTTAATTGCACTAGATTGCTTAAAATTAGATAATAGTTATTTTAAAATTCACAATTTATATTATGAACTATTAACCTTTAGAACTTAGGAAATGAACAAATCAGTAATAGTAGTTCACTTAAGTTACTCAAGTAAAGTTATGATTAGGCACTTTAGGTGCCATCCATATTACTTTTACAATAGCCCCTTATTTCATTTATTTTACCAACAAGAGAAACCTAAGGAAAAAAATAGTTGGGACAAACCCATAAATAAAAGAAAATAAACAAATCAAATCAAACCTAAACTAAAAACAAGGGACAATAAGGAAAAAAAAGAATTGAAAATAGGGAAGGAAAAAGAAAGATAATTCGTAGGAAATATTCAAGAAAGAGCATGTTTGAACCAGTCAGACACCTAAAATTATAGGATTTTGAGAAGGGTAGAGGTCAGACCTAATTTCTTATATGTTTTCCTTTATAGTGGAAAATAATTTCACATAAAGATTTATCCATGTTTAGTTCATTCAATTTAAACAAACTAGGAATTTATAATTTTATATCATATTTGCATGTACATTACAAAAAAGCATGAGGGGGTAGGGTTTAGAAAATACCCTTGCCAATACATTATATTTCAATAATGGATAGGGTTGGGTACTCATACATATTAAACTAATTGGAATACCAACCTAATAGTGGCATGATTTTTGTTGAAACTAATAGATGAGTCACTTGTAGGTTGTTACCTGATTGTCATGGATGTTATGGAAACATCTTGATATTTATTTTTATTTCCAAGGAGGCATGGGAATGGTTATCCCCATGTTAATGATCACTTAACCTTATTATCCATGGTTGATGTATGAGAAGGAATGTAAAGAATATGTGAACTTTCAACTTTAATTTGAATTGGCATACCTCCTCCCTCTATGACTATGTACTTCAAGCTAATGTTAATTGGTTTAAATGCAAGGTTGTCCAAAAGTGAGATCTCTTCCATTTTGATTCCATACAATACACTTGTTTCACATGGACAACTTGATTTATCTTTGGCTATTTATTTAAACTCTCTAATCTTAAATGATAGATTGAGAGAGATACTACTACCATTGATTTATTTACAATATTGAATCAAGTTTTTAGTTGTAGTGGGAGTAGGATATGAAAATAATGCTTCAGATGCATATCTTGAATATTTCTCATATAGTTGTGACAACTCATCAATTTAATATTTAGGTTGATTTCAAGAGACTTGTGATTCATCCTCCTAGGTATGTAGCTTGTCTTTGATTTGACCAATTGTCATAAGGTCAATAAATATAGTGGATGTTACGTCATAGTCAAACTCATCATCACTTCTCTTAGTAAATCCCTAAAATGAATGACACATAATTAGTATAAGTATCAAAATACACTTGAATACTAAAATTATTAATGACATCCTAATGATTTAATACTAAACTAAAATTTTTATATGAATTAATGGAGCAAGGAGGGTCTTCATTCAATATAGGGGATTTCACTTGATAACACATATTAGGTAATGTTTTGGGTAATGTCTCATTATGTGGCATAAATTATCTCGTGGGATGAATCACATGTAAGCATGCTAAAGGATTTTATCAATGAACATTCATTTGTTTTAATGGGTAGGAAAAATCAATACTCTGATCATGAGACATGAATTGTTCTTCAATGTTGTAAGTTGCTTAATAATTCAATGCCAAGGATGTGAGAGATAAATAAGTCCTTTGAAAAAACATATTGTTGATGGAAAATAATTTTATAATATAAATATCTATGGATACTACCTTAGTCTATAGAAAATGTTCTTTCAACCCTACATACAACTGATGAAAGTGTTGGTTGAAAGCACTCATAGATTCATTGGGTTCCCTGTGGGATAAAAAAACATGATATAATGTATCAAGATTGATAGGCCATATAAAATGGCTTAGATTTTTTTTTAAAAAAAAAGCTAATGTGGTTATCCATCCATTTTTTAGTCCCATGTACTAGTCATATACATATTTATCCAAAGAATAAGGGAACAAGTGATAAGCCACTTTTTTGTACTATATGCTAGTTCTAACAATGACATCCTTGAATGCCTAAATGTGTTATTCTACTTTCCAAATCCCATCATGCATGTATTTTTTTAAAAATGAACTAGGATTCTTAGGTAGATCATGGATGGGTCTTAGGATGTTTACTAGGAAACTACACCCACCTAGCCATACTAAGGCCATATGAACTTAGATAAAAAAAATTAGTATGAGATCCTATAAAATAACTAGTTAACTCCTTAAAAACACACAAAAAGTATGAAATACATTAGTTCATGCCCTCCTTCTATTTTTGGTCTATTTTGGTGCATTTCAAGCACACAACAGATTGGGAGAAACATAAAATAGAGGGCATCAAGTTTAAAACCAACAAAAAGTCTAAAATATATAAGTTCAGACCTTCCTTCTAGTGCCAGTCTATTATTATGTATTTTAAAATGCCAAATTAGGTAGGGTTTGTTGGTGTCTTCCTCTCATAAAAGGATACTTATGTGAATAACTCTCCCCAAGGTCTCAATTACCAGGTCTCGGTATGCAGGGCAACCTAATCAGCTCATTGTGACCATACCATATCAAGGGTCTTTGTTGTGTATTTTAGATAGATCAATATATATTAAAATTAAATATATTATACCTATGAAACCAAAAAAAGGATGTAACTTTGAATAAATAATTAATTTAAAGAGACCTGTCTATTATAAATATCCAATAGTGCATAAACAATAATAGATAAAATAACATGAAATCAAGGTAAGCATTAGACTTAGATTAAAACTCAAAAAATAAACTAACAAACTAAGTAAAAATATAAAAAGGGAAAAGGGAAAAGAGATATAAATCTTGAGAGGATGTAGCTAGATCCAAAAATCATCTAACTAAATCACACAAAATTAACCCCACATCCAACCAACATTCGCACAACTGTAATGAGAATCAATGTTAGAGTCTAGGGATCAGAGATCTGAAAGAGAAGGATGACACCACCACCATATTACACATGCAAATACATAGCAAATAAAATTCTAGAGATCATATATTAAATAAGATGTTTTCTTGATAACACAGTAGCATTACAATGATCATTCAAGTATGAACCTTGATAGTATCTCCTTGTGAAAAATGAAAGGGATTAAAATAAAGTAAAAAAGCAAAAAAAAATGTGTGATTATATCTCTAGTCTCTTTTGGAGAATAAAAAACAACCCTTATTATGATAAAATGATGCAATATATAAATAATAGGCCACCAACAACTACCTTTAATACACCCTTTACCTTCTAACAATGGTCAACGATCCTCATTAATGTTTAATGACTCGTAATAATGTGGTCATCTAATGAATTTTGGTTATCCACTATCACACTTTTACTACTTACCATAGTTTTTATTTGGTCACATGATGGGTTACTTTCTAAAAAATGATATAATAATGGAGACAAAATGAGACATATAACACTTATAAAGTTTTATTTGATGGCTCCTACATGGTCATTCGATGGCCATAATACCATCTCTTGATGGCTATTATGAGGTCATCTAGTGGTCATAATATGGTCAACCAATGTTAATACAAATGTTTGATGGCATATCCATTGCTAGACAACATATTCATCACCCAAAGATGTTATCTCTTGAAAACATTATTGTTACCTGATAGAATAGCATCACACAATGGCATAGTGATCACTCAAGGCATATTGAGAACCCCCTATGAATAGGATGAGAGAGTTATGGGCCAAGATTTAAATAAAAATTGGGAGGCCCTAAATCCATTTTTATTCTAAGGGTAAAATAAAATTTGACTCACATGGATGTGGTCTTTCCAACAATGGTGGTTTCAAGCCTTGATTCAACACATAAATTAAGATAGACCACCAAGGAAAGATTTAGTGATGAGACCAATGAACTGTAAGTGCAAATAAGAGTAGTTACAAAAAGAAAAAAAAGGGTCTCCATTTTTAATTAGAAAATGGGGTGTGTTGTGAAATAAAAACCAATATTTAGGTTTGTTTCTAAATCCATAATATATTATTTATTTCATATTCTTCATTTGATTTCAGACATTGTAACATTATGACAATTCTAGTTTTTCCTTCTTTAGAATAAAAGTTGCATCTTTGAGTTGCTACCAAATGCTGTATTGGTCATTATCTTATATTTATATTATTTATCTTCATTATGTTTAGTACCTTGAGTTTTATATTAACATTTTTTAGGTTATACATTACCATTTTTCCTTTTTCATGATTTCATTCTTTTTGTGTGCCATTGGGTCTTATTTCTACCTTTTTCATATCTTTGTTTGATTTTAGTTTGTTAATTATCTTACCTTGATGTATTTATTATCATGAAATAGTTATTTATGTCCATCTTTTGATTTGGATTGTCAATTATCTTAATTTGGATGTATTTTTGGAAATTTTCAATCATAAGTAGTCTTAACATTTTGGTTTACTAATTTTCCTTCAGTTTATATGTTTATTTGGATATTTTAGTTTTAACTTAGCTTTATAAATCTTGTCTTTCCAAAATTTCTAAGTGATTCAATTATTTATAAGATTTTTTAATTTTACATCTATTTATTGACCATCCTATGTACATTCACATTACTTTTATATTTTTTGGCCTTGTATCCTTAGGGTTTCTCATATGTAGTTATTGTGCCTTCCATAATCAGGACTACAATACTTATATTCAATCATTATGTAAAAAGGAAATTCAAGGTATGTATAAGGTACTTTCAACTATTTATTTATCATCAATTATTTCAACATTTATTTTTAGTTATGTTCTTTTATGTTAGTATGTATCTATCCCAAAAAAACATCATGTGTTACACTATTGTTACATGTTATGAGATTTGGGTGGGTCATATGTATACACATGATAGTTTATCTTTATCACTTTACTAGAAGTTTATATTGAAAGAGCTCATAATGTATCAATTTTTGTGAGTGCATGCCTTAAAGGTTACACAAAAAATGGGGTGGTATTAACTTGTATTACTTTATGAGATATATTTGTATATTGTTTTTCATACCTTCATTATTATCATTCTAACCTCCTTCGAGTCTCTGTTAATATTACATCTCCATCTACTTTCCATTTATGTTTTCTAGTTTACCTATATCCTACTATATCGATCAAGATGATATTATCTCTTTCATACATGTATCCCTTGTATTATATTGGTCTGGTCAATACAATTCTTAGTTCTTATTATCTATTTTATGATGTATTAGTATAGTGGATATAGTATTTTGTTATCCAACATATTTCTAATTATATCAACCTGTATGATATCATCAGATTATATTTTAGGGTTAATTTAATATATTGGATCCATTAATATATCAGAGTCATATTTTATTCCCAAATGATATAACATAATAATTTAATTTATTTATGCTCATATTTGTACTCTTAAGTACCAAAAGGAGGATTTATAATTAGATTATTATATCATATATCTTGTCTTTCTTATGGTATTTAAATCTTAATGAGAGGAGTCATGTTCAGTAGGTGTCCCAATCTTTGTATCCCGCAATTAAGGATATCTAAGCCTTTTTCTTGACATTTGAGGTCTTCAACCTATAACATCTCTTAGAAAGTGCCATTTGGGCCAAAGGGGGAGATTTAGGCATTGATGGGTCCACCTAAATTTAAGTATCTATATCCGTACTATTTTTCTTTTATTTGCTTAGTAGATTAGATATTGATTGCTTATTGATATTGTAATGTATGTATTTATCCTTTCCCATGATCTTATTTATAATGAATAAGTTTTTATAGATATAATATTGGTTAGGTGTGCCATTATCATCTTAGGTTTCATAGGCAACCAATTGGTTGACCATTTCACCACTCAATTTATTTATAGTTTAGTATTTATAGTTATCTTAGATTAGTTTACCATTGTTCATCATTTCCTTGCATGTAGTATCCTTATTAAATCATTGATACATCTCTTTGATATCATTATTACAATCATTTAACTACATTGAGCCATAGTGAGAGCTATACTCCATATCATAGGATAGATATTTGGAACCCTTACCTCTTGAAATTTAAGTATAAATTACCATCTACTAGGTTTATGATTATTATAGGTCCCTACCCATATTATAATCATATGAAAGATCAATTATTATGACCTTATTTGGGTCCTAGTCTATTGATAAAAATAAGATACACACACACACACACACACACACACACACACACACACACACACACACACACACACACACACACACACACACACACACACACACACACACACACACACACACACACACACACACACACACACACACACACACACACACACACACACACACACACACACACACACACGTGCACACGCGCGTGCACACACACACACACACACACACACACACACACACACACACACACACACACACACACACACACACACACACACACACACACACACACACACACACACACACACACACACACACACACACACACACATCTATTTACTATCATTATTACAATCATTTAACTACATTGACCCATAGTGAGAGCTATAATCCATATCATAGGATAGATATTTAGAACCCTTACCTCTTGAAATTTAAGTATAAATTACCCTCTACTAGGTTTATAATTACTATAAGTCCCTACCCATATTATAATCATATGAAAGATCAATTATTATGACCTTATTTGGGTCCTAGTCTATTTATAAAAATAAGATATATATATATATATATATATATATATATATATATATATATATATATATATATATATATATATATATGCTATCCTAGACCATGCATACACTATCCTTTGTGTTTTTAAAAGCCTTTTCCTCTTCCCCTCAATTTTCTTGCTTATCTAAGGCTCTTTTGTAATCTTATTTTCCACTCCTTTTGCTGACTTAAGTTTTAATAGGTCCCTAATTATTAATTGAGAATGATATATATAAAATATTGTTAAAGGTATTTAATAATCAAGTTTATCACAAGTTTCAAAAGGTTTTTAGTTTCATTTGTATCATTTTAAAAGGAAAAAATAGTCTAATCACACTCTAAGGATTTATTTATATTCATAATGACTACATATTCTATTGAAAGAAAGATAATCAAATTTTCATGTAGTTTCATCTCAACCTAGGGAGAGGATATGCAAGCTCTCACTGAATTTATACATTTACACTATAGAAGATATATGTGGGGTCTAATTCTATCATTTTGGATACATCATTTCAACCCTACATTTGTGGTTACCTTAAAAAACTACTTATCCCCTTCTCATTTTCTCTAAAATTTTGTGTAAAATTGGGCCAAAAATATTAAAAGATCAAATAAAAAATACATCAATTATGCAAAGTAGAAGTACAATAAGGTATGAAATCTAGTTGTGCACAAGTACAACAAGACTTATAATCAATAAATTAGTGTAAGAGAGGCTCGATGACTTAGGACATGATCAATAATAAAAATATGTGACTAATGAGCCCATCTAGGGCATGATCAATGAATAACTAAATATATCTTAGCTGAATTACATGCTTAGATTTCACACACATGCCCACTTTGATATGCACAGTCTATATCTATGCTTAGAAATTAAAAATTCCCTCAAAGTTTGAATTTTACTTAACTTTTGTATTTTTATTAATTAGTTTATCATAATTTATAAATCTAAATTTTGTATTATACAATTCGGTAATATTAACTTTGGCACATTTGACATACTTAAACATTATGCATACATTTGGCGCTTGTGCACACATTCCCTCTATCTATCTACCCACCTATTATCTTGGAAAACTCTATCATCTATATATAGGTATTTAAGATTAGATTAGTCTATATAACATTTTATAATTTTATATATACATTTTCCATATCTCAAATCATTGATTTAAAGTCCCATGATAGTATTGGTAATAACTAACATTTTTTGTTACTGCAAGTGTCTACCTCTACCGATATTGTCTAAAAACACTTTAGTTGATATTTTTCAAATTTTGAAGTCTATATTAGGTTGATGTATACATATTTCATGGGTAATTCAAAGTTAAATACCAAATATCTAGCTAAAAATATAAAGTTAATCATAAGATTAGACTTTCTTGGTAACTTGGTCATTAATTGAAAATCACATTGATAAATTGATTATCATTCTATTAAGGCATTCTCATAAAGGCATAGACATCTAAAAATACCTCAAATAAGTATCCCTAGATCCAAGTCTGAATACACATGTAGTTAAAAGTTTTATGGTGCTAAGTGTCAAAATAAAAATATTAAATTGCATTATATATTGATCACAATGTGCAGAACTAAGTGGGATAACTATATGCAATTTTAGCCTTATTTAGAGTATTGGAATGTATAAAAGTATCATTCACCTAGTAGGGAGTGGTTATATTTGTCCAACCTAGCATAAAACACTTATTTTTAAGGTTTATGTTGTGGTCAAAAGTGATATTAGGGTTTTAAAACAAGGATAAGGAAAAAAATGGTGAAATGTATAGTACAAAAGGAAAGCACATGCATAATAAACATCTACATATAAGGCATAGTGTTATGAAGGATCAAAAATCTCCATAGTATATAGGGACACTACCACTAAAAGAAGGATAATATTGGTCACTAAATGGGTTCCAATATTATCAACAACATCTAAGCAAGGTTTGAGATACATTTTTATGATCTGAGTAGTGACAGAGTATACACAAGATATTTTTAAGATTAGTGAGGATTGTCATGAGTGACATAATTCAAAAATAAACTAAGTACATATACCTCTTAGTTTTTTATTAATTCTTGATCTTCTAAGTGTAATATAAATATTCCAATTTATCAATTCATATAAGGGTATTATTGTTATATTTTAAATAATCTAAATTAACCCCAATTTTACTTTATTTAGATCATATTAATCCAAAATAAGTAAAACATTTGAGTGAACCTTATCATTGATTTGCACATGAAAAATATTCAGTTTTATACTAAATTAGGGTTTTCATTTTTCTTAGGGTCTTAGATTTATCCTCTATTAGGTTTTTACATTTAGATTTAATCTTTAATTTCCCTTTCTTTTGTGAATAAATTTTGGATTTACCATTTTTCCTAAGGTTTCACATTAAGAAATATTATTAAAGTTTATCCTATTAGGGTTAGTTCTCATCATCATACATTTTTGGATGATATCTGATTGAAAATGACTCTATATTAAAAACACTAAGAATTTGTTCTTAGTCACATTTATTTGATAAAAACCACTTTTTGTTCCCTAAAATTCATAAAGTAATTTTTTAGATTTGGGATTTTCATATTTTAAATAGAACTATTCTAAAATATAAAGTATATATTTATGTTTAAAATAAATAATGGGTTTTTTATATCTATTTATATTTATCAAAAAATTCTTTTTCCCAAAATTTATCATGGTTTGATGGAAATAGTTGGTTCATTATTTGGACCTCATCAAATTAATATTTTGCATTCATACACCCTGGGACTCATAACCTCATTTCTTTAGGGTTTTTCTCTCTTTTATTAATACATATTTTAAAATTTGATTTTTATATTAAGGTTCCATCTACCATTGACTCCCTTAATATACCATTGTTTTTTCTATTGTTTTATTAAATTATGGCTCAAATTGACAAAAATGAATGTAAATCCTTGTATCTTTTCTATGATCCTCAATTGAAAAATATGGATGTTTAAAATTATGAAAATATTTAAAAATAGATTCTCCTAGTGATGTTACTATATCTATTGAATTATTAGCTTCCTTTAGTAGCACATATTTCATGAATATCAAATTTTAAATGCTTTAGGTTTGTGATTATAAATCCACATCTTCCCAACCCATGATAAGTAATGTAATTAGTACTACCATAAATTATAAAACTCAACCTTTGAATGAACCTATTCAAAGTACCACCATTCCTAAAAATTGGATGCTAACTATGATGCATTATATGGATAAGTTATAAAAAAGAGTCCAACCCTTATCTCTAAATTTCAATTCACTTGAAGAGAAGTTTGCACATACCCAAAATACTAAGCATGCTAATAAAAATTTCATATCTAGCTACCAAATTAAAACATGTTCCTTAAAATATTTTTTCTAAAGGATGAGTTAAGAAACAAAAATAATATATGACTAATGAATCATGAATTTTTAATAATCTTAATACTTATCCAAGTGAATTTCTCAAGAACATTCTTTGAAATAAAATATTTATATTATCTCCTATTCATCCTACACAAAAATTTAGGAACTATTGTGTTTATCATTGATTTCATGGGCATTCCACAGATAGATGTCATGTTTTGAAACATAAAATATTAAATCTTTATAATAGTGGTGGCCTTACATTTTATACACATATTAAGTCACCATAAGACATAATCTCACTTCTAATATTGTTCATCCCACTCCAATTGTGGCTCCATTTCCAAAGCTATAACTAAATAAGAGGTAACTAAAGAATATTTGCATAAAAAATAGGTGCATAAGAAGGAATTCCATAAGAAATACATAATACCTAAAAATTATAATGTTACTAACATGGTTTATAAGGTGGAAACCAAATATTCCAATTCATGTATAGATCCTTCTCTTATTACTATCTATGAAAACAAAAATCATTGCAAGAATACCATGTTTGATGATAAGGCAAAATGTAATAGATGTAGTATTTCTTTTCTTATATATTTGGGATATGAAATTGAACATTTGACTAAGATTGATTTACTTGAGCAAGTCACACTAGGGTACATTTAATTTCCTATATCTACTGATACCAAGACCATTTTTCTCTATTTAATGTTGATAAATATTGGTACAAATTTCATTATAAAACTTGTTAAAATAAACTAAACATTATTAAATCCATATTCTTCATTAAATTCATGAAAAATTCAATATTATTATTTTGGGATACTTTTCTAATACACAATATTGTAAATATGTATCTCAATGAGATCCTACAAATGAGGAGTCAAGGATAATCTTTGATAATTGAATTTTTCCTCAAATATTTCTACTTATCCCCTTATTATCTCATATCTCTCAACATACTCCTAGCTACATGAGTTACAACTAACTTACATTATTTTCACACAATAATATAATTATTTCACATAACTATATAGCTCAAACATGTTAGTACTAAGCTATTTTCCTAACAACCTCCACCCCTTAGTACAAACATGGGGAAAACATTATTTTGTACTATAATGTGATGCCTCTGCTTGTTCATGATTTGGATGGTTTTACAAGTGGTTAACTAGCAACAAAAATGGGATGGGTTTTTTTAGGATTAACCAAAAACCTCAAATAAAACAAGATGGTTTTGACCAAGATTGATTGACAATCTCAAATCAAACATGATGGTTTTACACGTGGTTAACCAACAACCATAATATCATGATGTTACAGTACTTTATTAGCTCTCATTATTTTATTACATCAAGAGAAAATATAAAGAAATTATTATCACATGTCTATTCTTATTCATAAAATAAAAAATCAAACACAATTAAAAAACATGTCACAATAACATTGTGCAACCTCATCATTTATGGCTAGTGAGAGGATGCTAAAAGTCCTCCTTGCTCTATTGCCTCCATCCTCCTATATGTAATTTTTCACTCAAAAACAATTGTTTTGAGGCTCAATTTGAAGTTCCAATTATATGTCATTTTTATCAAATAATCCTTGATCTAATTTTGATGATTTGATAGGATGTCAGGTTCACCTAATATTGCATCCATTATAATGATGGGTTTTTTCCTTTGATTCTCAACTTTAACATACAATAAACACAAATGATAATATTAAAACTTTAAGGAATTTATATATAACTTTTTTAAATTTAAATTTAAATGTTTTATGGCATACATTAATTATTCTATGACATAATAATACATAGTCTATGGTGATTGATGCACAAATTTAAACATTACAAAAAATTTAATTACATTTACACTAAATGAAAAGAATATAGTTTTGAAACTTGATTACCATGACCACCTCAAAAAATATATATATACTAAAATGACAAAAATATAAACTAAAAAAAAGACTATTTCTAATAACAAATCCAATTTATATAAGAAGAAAACTCAAAATATGACC